>CM075028.1:5821044-5832957 GCA_037576675.1 Pangasius sanitwongsei
CCTGTGTGTGTCACCTTGTGTGTCTGTAACAAGGCCAAACATTCAAGGGTATGTAAACTTTTGATCAGGGCCATTTGGGTGAAAGGAGCCAAACAACTATTTGATAATAAATGGCTTCATATGATCACTATCCTTAAATAAAAGAACACTGTTTTTTTGTATGATCAGTCATATTTTCAAAATCAATGCCAAGATTTCACAATTTCTGCTGGGGTATGAAACTTTACTGTATGCTCTTGGTCTCGACCAAGGGTTTGTATAATTATTGGTTGTGTTGTCTTTTCTTTTTGCTTGCACAAGGTTTGACAAGATGTAATTCCTCCTTCCAGAAAACATAGCTTAATCATGGGCACAACATGAATGAAGCGAACTAGTTAAGTAAAGAGTTTTGATCTTGTCTTGCTTTCATTTGGACTTGATCTCAGCTAGTCCTGGCCTTGGACTTGAGAATGGCTATCTTCACTCCGGCCCTACCGCTAGCCCCTGCTAGCTTCTGAGCAAAAGCGTCACAGGATTTATTACAGCTCTTCAGAGTCGGCTCCCAACGTTTACCTAGAAAGAACGAGTCCGTCGCGAACAACACAAATTTACTACACTATTACAAAAAGGATAAGAGGCCGTAATGGAGAAATCCAACCCTGACTCAGTGTCGGAGGAAAAAGGTTTGTTGACGCATCAATACGGTAATCTTCAGGCAGGTGGCTCTGACTGCAGCAGTACTGACAAACTCAGTGCGTTTAAAACCACTGTGACCTTTGTATTGTATATATTACATCAGCAGTAGCCAGTGCCATTTTATAGACAGCCAATTAATCTACTGGTTTACAGGCAGAGCAGAGATACCTGATAAAATACGACATGAACTCACTGATATTTTAAATAGGATAGTTTTTATTTTTCAGTTTGGCAAGCTAACTTGCCAAGGTCTTATCGGCTTGTGGATCCCGTGGATTGTTCACACTGCACTGCTGCTTTATTTTAAAAAATAATCAGGCTTTATGGTTATATGAAATTTGCTCTGTTTTTAAAGTGAGAAAATTAAGACAAGCTGGACATAAAAGAAGAGATGAATGTAAACAATGTCACATCCAGTCACATCCAAGTAATATCTGATTGGTCCATTTGTTGAAGATGGCACTGACCATTCACTTTATGGTTTTGCACTGTGATGGACACAAAAATGTTTAATATACATACATTATTTAAAATCTTTTTTTAACCGAATGCTTAAATATATAGCTGCAGCATGTTATACACTCATTGGCCACTTTATTAGGAACACCATATTAATCGAAGGTGGTACCCCCTTTGCTCCCAGCCTTAATTCTTCATAGCATGGATTCCACAAGGTGTTGGAAATACTCCTCTGAGATTCTGGTGCATGAGCGCATCACACAATTTCTGCAGATTCGTCAGATGCACGTTCATACGGCGAATCTCCTATTCTACTAATTCGGTGCCCTGTTAAATTTCACCGGAACAGTTAACAATTAAAAGTTCAGGGGTAGTATAAGGTCTCACCAGGTCCTTGAAGGCTCCCAGTATGGCGGCTGTAATGATGCCCAGGAAAACTCCCAGCACATTGAGCACTACGTCAGACCACAGCAGCCTGTGCAGGTGCACCACGTCCCAGCAACTACTCACCCCCATGAACTCAAAGTAATGTGTGTGGTACCCTGGGCTGGAGAGACAAACCCACAAACATTTAACGTTTTTACACCCCATCTGCCTTTATAAAGGGCGTAAAGGCAGCCTAGTTCAAGAGGGATATCATGTTCATAGTTACAGTTGCTATATTACAGTGTAATGTTTATACACTGCAGTTCAAACACAGCTCACCTCTCACAACTGTATAAATCACAGCAGTAACAGGTGTTTGTCTTCACCTTGAGCTTGCAGTCTTGGTTATAGTTCTGACACACAACCTATGGCAACAGGAAATAAGCAACAAGATTGTGCAATAAACCCTTGTCCTATACAACAGGCAGCCATATAAACTGTAAACGTGCAGCATTTAAATGTCTTCTGGTGTGTAGTGCTCTTTACTGTAATGTGATTATCACTTGCTTTGGCGTTCCACAGATTAAGAGTTCTGTTACTTTTACTTGCTGTAGGGTGTAATAAAGCAATACCCCAAATATTCAGCAGCCACAGGGTCTACAGGGATGTGTTTCAAACGTCAAAGCATCAAATTTCACTAATACATTCTGTCACTACATCACAGGTTCTCTACCTTGGGGTCACCTGAGATGTGGAAGGAGTTGCAGGAGATTTTCTAATCAAGACATAATGTAGTTCTATGCATATAAACTTTTATTGTGTATATTAAAATAATAATTGAAACTGTCAGCTTATTATTATTTTTTTCCCATGTTAATCAAAGTGGCTTTTACACAAGACACTTTCAGCACACGGAGAGGCTATTTAAAATAAAAATAATCATATTTTTGTGCGGCACGGTCATGTTGTTAGAAACTTTACAGAATGTGAGAATTATGAGCTTAAAATGTAATCACCGGCCAAAAAAGGCTGAGAACCCACTGGCCTAGTGAATCAGCAAAGCCATGTTGTACAGATTACACCAGCTTAGGTACATGTCAGAGGAAACAGTTCCCCAAAGAGTCAAACAGCCAAGACATGTTTGGTGTTTCTTTAGTAGTTCTTTAAATGACAAATTACATACACAGAAGAAAGGACAAAACAGAGGTGGCTAGTGTCAAAATGCCACTAGGTGGAGTAGGTCTAGAGCTAGTCTAAAAGGACACCACTAGATGGTGCCACAATGAGAGAAAATAGATAAATATAAACAGAAACAGATATAGCAAAAGTCAAAACTATTGGCACATATTCAGTACCATGCATTAGAAAAGTGAATGAATGATTTCAGAGAAAGGGACTAAAATCACCTTCTTCACTTAAACCAGGAAAGTCCATTGCCTTCACCTGATATATGTAAAGTGTTTCCCCTTGGAATAATAGTTTCAAGCGATCTCCACCTAGTATGTTTTTACCTACTGTTTCTAATGCTTCCACCATGAGACTGTCTGGGTTGCTGTTATGTGCTACCTGAAAATGTCTCGCCATAGGGTAGTCCATATTCTGTTTTCTGATCCTTCAAGCGCCTCTTAGTTCTACCAATGTGGAAGCAACCACAGCTGCACAATAGCCGATAAACTACATATTGTGTGTTACAATTGATAAATGACTTAATGTCATAGACTTTTTTGGTCTTAAAATCAATGTACTGTTTGCCTTCCTTTATACTTGGTTGCAGGAGCCATGTTTATATAAGCCCTTTAAAGACTGGTAGTTTTCTCATTCAAATTCCAATTAGACATAATTTGTTTTACCTGATTAGTTTAGTTTAGTTTATACAGCACATTTAAAACCAACTGAAGTTGAAACCAAAGTGCTGTACAAGTTGTATAAAGCAAATCTATACACAAAAAACATTTAACAATACAAAATACCGAGAGACAAATGGACATTTTCCAGGCTCAGACTGAATTAAAAGTTAAAGAATAAACGTGAGTCTTCAAGGAGGATTTGAACATAGCAATAGAGGAGGAGGATCTTATATGAAAAGGGAGACTATTCCAAAGCCTGGGAGCAGCCACCGAGAAAGCCCAGTCACCCCTGGTTCTGGAACGTGAACGTGGTACTGAAAGGAGTAATTGACTCGATGAACGAAGAGATCTTGGGGCAGTGTATACACTAAAGAGATCACATAACAGTATATACGGTGGAGCAAGCCCATGCAAAGCTTTAAAAACAAATAATAAAAGTTTAAACTCAATGTGGAAATTGATTGGCAGCCAGTGAAGAGAGGGAAGCACAGGAGTAATGTGCTCACGCTTCCGAGTGCCAGTCAAAAGTCTGGCCGCTGCATTTTGCACCATTTGCAGGCGATGTAGAGCAGTCTTAGGCAACCCCAAATAAAGGGAATTACAGTAGTCCAACCTTGCTCAATCAAGTAGTCCAATCAATTGCTCTAACCGTTCACAATGCCCTCACACACTTGGACAAGAAAACCACTTATGTGCGGATGCTGTTTATTGATTACAGCTCTGCATTTAACACCATCATCCCGTCAAAACTCATCACAAAGCTCAGAGATTTAGGACTGAACTCTCATCTCTGCAACTGGATAATGGACTTTCTGACCTGCAGACCCCAAGTGGTGAGAATTGGTAACCATTTCTCATCCACACTTACCCTGAGCACAGGAGCCCCACAGGGCTGTGTTCTCAGCCCCCTCCTATACTCCCTGTTCACACACGACTGTGCTGCCAAACACAGCTCCAACATCAACTTTAAATTTGCTGATGACACATCAATCCTGGGTCTCATCACAAATGGAGATGAGACGGCCTACAGAGATGAGGTGAGAGCACTATCACAATGGTGCAATGACAACAACCTCTGCCTCAACATCAGCAAGACCAAAGAGATGATTGTGGACTACAGGAGGACACAGGAGGTCAGCCACACCCCCTTATACATCAACGGTTCTGCAGTGGAAAGAGTTAAGAACATCAAGTTCCTAGGTGTGCACCTCTCCGACGACCTGTCCTGGTCTCTGCACACCACATCAGTAGTTAAATCTGCACACCGGCGGCTCTATTTCCTAAGGAAGCTCAAAAGCTTTGGTCTCCCTCCCAGTATCCTTACAAACTTCTACAGATGTACCATTGAGAGCATCCTGACAGGGTGCCTTACTGTATGGCACGGCAGCTGCTCACTCCTCGACCGCAAGGCCCTTCAGAGAGTTGTGAGAACAGCTGAAGGTATCATTGGGAACAAACTTCCATCCCTTCAGGACATCTTTCATCTGCGATGTCTGAGGAAGGCCCGAAAAATCACAACTGACCCTAGTCACCCAGCACACAGTCTGTTTATCAAACCGCCATCAGGCAGGCGATACCGGAACATTCAGTCCAGAACCAGCAGGCTGAAAAACAGCTTCTACCTGCAGGCTATCAGAACCCTTAATAAACTGTAAAAATTGTCTCTAAAATTGCACTATTATCCCCCTTCATATCATATCAAAGACTACAAAAAACAGCATGAACAAACATACAAAACTTTTTCGAATCTTGCATACTTTGCACAACTACATTCACTACCTCAGAGCAAAATCTCCACCTCCACCTCCACTGCCTAAGCCTCACAAAAAGCATTTCAATGTACATTGTCACTGACACTTGTATATTTGACAAATAAACTTGAAACTTGAACTTGAAACTTGATGTAATAAATGCGTGAATAACATTTTCCAGATCCTGCTTAGATAGCATCTTTTTGATTTTAGCAATTGATCTCAACTGAAAGAGGCTGTTTTTGACAACAGCATTAATCTGCTTCTCAAAACACAATGAAGGATCTAGAATAACACCAAGGTTTTTGACACAATCACGCACATTGGAAGACAGCGTACCTAACTGATTAACAATACCAGCCGATGAGACTGGTGGACCAAAGATAATTATTTCAGTTTTATCACTGTTCAGCTGCAAAAAAATTCATGTCCATCCAGCATTTATTGTCACCGAGACAGTCAAATAGATTTTGCACCGAACAGCTGTCGTTTGTACTAACAGGAGAGGCAAACCACTTCAACACAGATCCCTGAAACCCAACGACATGATTCAGTCTTTTCAAAAGGATCTCATGGTCCACTGTGTCAAAAGCTGCACTTAGATCAAGCAGGATTAAAAGACAGCAGGAGCCAGAGTCAAGAGAGAGTAAAATATCGTTGGTGACCTTTAACAAAGCAGATTCAGTACTGTGGAGTTCTCTAAAACCAGACTGAAATGTATCAAAAATGTTGAAAATACTCAAGGACAAAGAGATCTGAGAATAAACAACTTTTTCCAAGACTTTTGAAATGAAAGATAGCTTGGAGATCGGCCTGTAATTATTCAGATCGCGTTGATCAAGATTATGCCTTTTCAACAGTGGCTGAACCACAGCATGTTTAAAAGTGGCTGGTACACTTCCATTTTCTAGGGAGCTATTAATAATAGCAGTAACAACCACACTTAAAGCTGGAAAAGCCTCTTTAAAAATATATGAAGGTAGAACATCTGTAGGACAGTTTGTAGACTTCATATCTGAAACAACGTCAAAAAGTTGTGAAGGTGAGACAAGTTGAAACTGAACTAAATGGCTCTCATAACACTATGAGAACAGAACTATGAGATGGTATGTTAGATCTGATGTCCTCAACTTTCTGGATGAAATGATTTAAGAATTGATCACACCGGGGCGGTGGAACTCTCTAAAGGGCCACTAGGGGTAGGACTTAAAAAAAAAAAAAAAGCATTAATTTTACTAAAAAGTACCTTAGGCCTTTGTGCATTTTGTGCAATTAAATCTGACATATATCTAAGCTGTGCTTTCTTAACAGAGCTCGGATACTGCCTAAGACACTCCCTAAGGGTTTCATAAGAAATCTGCAATTTATCTTTCTTCCGTTTACGTTCAGCGCGCCTACACTCCTGTCTGAGGGCACGAATGGACCCATCTAGCCAGGGCTGAGCTTTATGCATCCCTTTGTAACCTAAAGGGAGCAACTGAGTACAAAGTAGTTATGCAAGCACTGTTAAAAAGATCAACCAGATCATCAGGGTTGACACAAATGGATAAAACTTCCACAGCATTTGGCAATTGGGAAGATATGTAGACATCATTGAAAAACCTGGCAGTGGAGGAATTAATACGTGTAGAATAGCATGGTGGGTGATCGGATTTGAACAATTGACATGACAGCACAGATTCAAAAACAGCTGGACAATGATCGGAAATAGCATGAAACATCACACAGAAAAACCAGATGATGGCACCAAATCAAGGGTATGACCCTTCTGATGTGTAGGTCCAGAGACAGATTGAACAAGATTAAAGGAGTCGTTTTAACTGGCAACAAACATGTATGTTAAAATCGCCCATAACCAGAAGTCTATCAGTGCGTGACACCACAGACGACAAAAAGTCAGAACATTTCTGGATGAAGTCCTTATTAAATTTAGGTGGTCTATAGACAGCAAGGGAGAAGAGAAATCAACCTTGAAAAGCTGCACCTCAAAACTTGAAAATTCATCAGTAGGCAAAAGTCTACAGTCAAAACAGTTTGCTGTTTTTTTTTTTTTTTCAGCAGACTTTTCCTAGACACATGTCCCTTTCCAGATACATACATTGTGAGTGGGTTTTACTCACTTCATTGTAGTAGTTGTCATACGCATAACCTGTGCTGCTGGCATAGAACTCACACCTTCCTTCCATTAGTGGTCTCCTGTCCTACAGTAGAAACAAAAAGTTTTTATTGATGCAGCAAATTGCAAACTCAGCAGCTGAATTGATGAATTCCTGCAATTAAATTCTAATGAGATTTTTTTTTTTTTTTAATACAGCATATCTAACAGACGTAAAACAAGCAATGTGCTGAATGCACTATTATCAAGCATTTAAAAAAATCAGTCACCTCTGATATTTGATTGCTTGCAGGTAAGCTATACTGAAGCTTTTTAGCAGAGGCTTACACACACACCACACAGACTTAATGAACATTAACCAAGCACAAGTTTGTTTTTTTTTATTGAATCTGTCTCTGTGGCATTATTAGAGAAAGATGTTCAGTTCAGCTCCAGGCTGCTGCAGATCCAGTGCACATGACGTCACATTCAATCTTTCTTACCCAAATAAACTTCAAGAATGGCATTTATTCATCCTTGAACTGACTAATGATTTCTCATAATTTTACAGCAAACCTAGGGTGTAGACGTATATAAATTCATGGCCAAAATGTGAATGAAGGAAAGCAGGGTAGCTATTAAAACCTACTGGCTGTAGCATTAATAAAATGAACGCATTAGGGGAGTAATCAGACTGCACCGATTTTAATTACCACATTCACAGTAGCAGGAACTGATTTAAAGAATGAATCTAGTTTTAGTAAAATTAACTTATAGAAGGCTATCTGAATGCATTAATACATATAGTTGATATAGTTGTTTAACCCTGGCCTGTCAAAATGCACCAAAACAGCCATTTAATAAAATCTCCACTTCAGAGAAACACTAATATGACCATTTATCTCTGGCGTTGGTTGTTCCTGTCAGCTGTGTTCTTTATTGGCCATAGATAGCCTAAAGCTTGTATACTCCACTGAGATAAGACTGTGTATGATGCACATCCCTGAGTGGTGTATTTATACACAATAAAAAAGATGGAGACCAACCTGTGTTTAACACATTTGTAATTTCTCTTATCAGTGCAATTGTAAATCAGTAGGGAACAAAGTCATCAAGGGGTGTAGAAGCTGAAAATATAACTCTGTCCTCCAAATAAACAAGTGGTGTTACGTGATCTTTCTTTGCTTTATTTGTGTGCTAATGTTAAATAAAAATTCATCAAATTAACATTTTGATTTAACACACCTGGACCACATATAAAGCATCCCACACACTTCAGAGCATATTTCCAACTGATTCTGATTACTGAGATTCTGACTACCTCCCCTTTCCCAATAAATGAATGTGTATTAGGACGAGGTCAGGGACAGGCCAGAATGGAGCCTCTAAAGGTTCAGTGACTGGACTGCAGTGAGATGGAGGTGTGTGATAGGAGCACTGAGCCACGTTCACCCAGCCGGATGAGACGAGCCTGCTGTTTGATTACATCCACAAAGTTTTATTACCAAGGCTGACACCCAAAACTAGGACGGCAGAAGAAATTGTATGACAAAAGATAAGGAGGTGACATAATTTATGTATGTGCTATATAAGTCTACGCTTGTAGGAATCTGTATACAAAATCTAACATACAAGCAATAAATTCTCACGCGCTGCTTACAATATACTCGGCGGCGATGATGCCGTCCACAATGGCGCAGAAGAAGCAGGAGATTACACCCAGGCTGATGAAAATGATGGAGGCCACCAACTGCAAGAGAAAACCAAGCCATAAACATGAACAGATCAGGAGCTGAAGAACAAAGCAAGAACAATACAATTTGGTCTGGACACAGTATTATATTAGCCTTATTGTATTCCTAATAATAAACAGAGCAATCTTAAAATTTCATTTCATGATATTTACAGCTGGATGTTGTAAACAACTTAGGACATGGTACTTTTGGTGCCAGACCACCCAATCGTTATGTGAGCAAAAGTATTGGAACAGATAGTCTTAAAGTAAATAATGTAATATTTGGTTGCAGATCCCTTGCTTGCAAAAGCTGCATCAAGCCAGAGACTCACTGACATCATCAGACTGTTGCAGTCTTCTTTTGTGATGCTTTTCCAGGAGGTGAAATGCATGCTCAGTTGGGTTAAGGTCTGGTGACTGACTTGGCCAGTCTAAAACCTTCCACTTTTTCTCCTTGATGAAGTGCTTTGTTGTGTTGGCAGTGTGTTTTTGGTCATTGTCTTGCTGCCTGATGAAGTTTCTCCAATTAGATTGGATGCATTTCTCTGTAAACTGGCAGACAGAATGTTTCTGTAGACTTCTGAATTCATTCTGCTGCTACCATCATGAGTAACATCATCAAGAGATCAAAGATTAGTGAGCTCGTTCCAGAAGTAGCCATGCAAGCCCAAGCCATGACACTACCTCCACCATGCTTGAGCTCGTATGTTTTGGATCATGAGCAGATCCTTCACAGGTAAAACCCAGGGCTGAAGCCAAGAGTAGACATTCAGAGCTATTAATTGTTTAAACAATCAATCTAACAGGACACACCTGGACAACAAGAAACACCTGTCAGTCACATGTTCCAATATTTCTGATCACTTGAAAAAGCGGTGGGTTCAAACAAAAGGTGTCATGTTTAACACATCTAGATGTAAACATCAGGAAATGAAAGGTGAAATTCTGATCTATCATCTCATATTCATCTTTGATCTCAAACCCAAATGTCTTCAGTATATAGCAAAAGAATTGGCCTTGTCATTACAACACTTTCAGACAGACAGACATACAGTATTAATATGTACAATACTATACATTTGATAAAGTAATTTTTCGATAAAGTAACTGCAGCCCTCAGGGCTTTAAATAAAAAGAAAATGCACATCTATTTTGCGATTTATCAACCCAAAAAAAAAAATTCCATTTAGTTTGTGGTTGTATTATTCAAAATTCCAAAGCTAAAGGAAAGATGTTTTGAACCGGCCCTGTCAGTCTCCTCACCTGATCTGAAGAAGGCTGTGTACGACATCTAGTAAAGTTAGGACATATTATCAAGCAGAATGAACAAAACTGGTCAAACAATATGGCAGTTATATGATATATGACAAGAAGAATGAGGCCTTAAATATTACAACTCATAGGATCTAAAAGCTGCTCAGTTACCGTGGCCAAGGGTCAGTATTAGAGAATAATTATAGCAGTTCAAATGTGTGAGATGCCACACATTTGAACTGATATATATATATATATTTTTTTTTTTTTTTTTTTTTTTTATTATTAATATCAACACACACTGTTTGACCATTTTATTACTTGTGATAACCATCTGTAGGTAACACACTGATTATGTTAGTATAACATACATCTTCATTTTGTACTGCATTCGTGCAATCTGGTCCACACACACATCCATACATAGCCATGTGTTTTGTAAATGCCCTTGTCTCTCTTTCCTTCGTTCCTAGTTGATAACTTCAATGTCTGGATGTGGACTGGAGTAATAAAGCAAATGTACAGCCTGTGAAACTGTCTGCCAACCTGCTCCTTTATGGGTAATTTACTGACCAAAGGCAGCCTGAAGGGCAACACTACACTCAGGAAAGGCCAATCTCATTCACTGATCTGATTCCTCAAACGCTGCACAAGCTTATTGCGAATAATGAAAACTTTTACATCTGGAAATTTCTCTGCTTTTCTGGACATTCTCGCCAACCTTACACAGAATGCAAATCAGTTTTTAAGAAACGCATGCGCTTCGGCCTGTTTTTAATTCCTGGAAAACTCACCAACCGTCCTGTCAAACAGAAACCCCAGACTGATCATAAATTTTGCCACTCCTAAAAATCCTGTCCAACTGATTTTTTAATCAGGGATAGTTTGTAGAGTGAAATCATTAGTGGATGATGAACAGTGGATGTGGTAAACGCCACTCTTCTGTCCAGCCAAGAGGCATTAAGCACATGTGAGCTTGTGTATACTGAGGTAAAATAATAGCTGTGGTCACTCTGAACTCCTCGTCCATCTGCTGGTCTGCCATAAGATTCCCTGCGATGGTGCTGTTGATGAAAGTGGTAAAGCTAAGGTAGGATATTAGCTTTATCCTGTAGCTTGATTTATTAATATGGTTAAGATGAGCTGAGTAAAGTAGGCACATGGGCAAGACGTGATTTAATGTGTACACCAGTGTAAATGTTAAAATGCTTCAATCTAGCACTCTAAAGAATTCTTCAGTTTGTTCAATTCTATGTAAAATCAAACAAAGGTTTCCTCTAAAACAGTTAAAGCCTCTAAAACCTTTTTAGAAATGAAGATTAAATGTAGGTCTCTAAAGAGTTCTCCAGTTTGTTCTTCTGGGGAAACCCTTAATGGTTCTATGAAGAACTCTACAACTTACCAAAGAGGACCACTAGCTATCCAAATCCTTTTTTCTAAGAGTGTACATCTACACAGCCATAACATTAAAACCACTGACAGGTGAAGTTAATAACATTGATTATCTTGTTACAATGGCACCTGTCAAGAGATGAAGGGGTGTGATATATTAGGCAGCAAGTGAACAGTTAGTTCTCGAAGTTGATGTGTTGGAAGCAGGAAAAATGGGCAAGCGTATGGATTTGAGCAACTTTGACAAATGTGATAGCTAGACGTCTGGGTCAGAGCATCTCCAAAACGGCAGGTCTTGTGGGGTGTTCCCGGTATGCAGTGGTTAGTACCTACCAAAAG
>CM075028.1:5845596-5870787 GCA_037576675.1 Pangasius sanitwongsei
AAAACAGTCTGCATGCCTAAGTGCTTGATTTTATACACCTGTGGCCAGACCAAGTGATTAGGACACCTGATTCTGATCATTTGGATGGGTGACCGAATACTTTTGGTAATATAGGTAACAGGTTAACCAGCAAACTAGCACATGTTTGTCATCAGGAGACATCAGCGAGAACAGAATGCAAATTGAGACTTTGTTGAAACCTGAATCTCGAAAATTTAACAGCGACTTATACTATAAATCAATAAAAAATGTGTTTATTTTGACATGACTAACATTAGCCAAATTTGCTAGTTAGCTAGTATAATGCGACATTTCTGTGGCTAAAAGATTCTATGAAAGAGGAGTTAATCATCTAAAACCATGTGTGTGTCCAGGGTTACTCTAAAGGCTGTTTCTTGGAAATTCTTAAAATTGGTGCAGTTTTAATATTGGAAAATGTATAAAAGTATTTAGGAGCCAAAATCCCCACTTTAGTGTTCAGGCACCCATTAACGTTTCTTTGGACAGTGGCAAGTGACAGTGCAAGAAGCAACATTTGAATTGAGATTTTTGCAGTTCTATGCAAGTTAGCTACGATGCGGCGAAGCCGATCAATTGATTCGGTTCACCACTCAACTTCAGATCCTGTAAAAGCACGGGAGGAAATAGCAGAAATCAGTGGTCCCCCTTGTGAGTGTACATATCTAGTATGTATCTAGCTAGCTTGCTTTGCTAAACTGTCAGTAAAGCTAGTACAAAGCCTAGCACATAAATGAAAAACAATTCACACACTGATTAGTCTATTATTTAACATCAGCATTATAAGATATATATATATATATAGCTACTACCATTTCCCATGGAAGCCATCATCTGTACCATTCTTCAAGTTGAATTGATGAACTATTTCCTGCTAGCCAAGTTTAAAACCCACTGAAAAGGTGTATATGACGAAGTTTGATTGCATAGGTAATAACAGACCTATTCAGTGCAAGCAATTAAAGCTAATTGTACCCACTGTTTGAACTTAGTTTATGGTTAAGGTTTTTACATTTTTACCCAATAAAAGTTACTGATGTGACCAAGAAACTATGTAGCTGCCACCTGGGGGGGATTTGGCTGCAGCCCCAGCAGCTCTTCTTCCCATTATATTGTCATGTGCATACTTAAAACTGTGCAACCCTTTGGCATTGCAGAACTTAATCCAAACTGTGGTGAGGAAGAACCAGGCCAGTGCAACCCCAAACGTGTTAGGAAATCTTAAATGCACACCACCAACCCTCAACGTGTAAAGTACATTACCCTCATCACTTTCTGAGGAATCATCCACAGCTGGCTCAGCTGGCATACGTGACAAGAAAAATGCATCAAGTGAAAAGCGACAAAACACAATCGGTGGTTTTCAGACCTATCAGGACAAACAGCTGCATACATACCTGGCATGGTTCCAAGGCTGGAGTTATCAAAGAACTGCTTTGGGCACTTGAGCGACATTGGCTCTGTGCCGGCATGGACGTCAAAGAACTTGCTTTTCGGAGAGTCGAGGAACGCTTTCTTAGGGGAGTTCACTTCATTTTCTATTAACAGTGGAGGTCGCTTGGTTGGTGTGCGTGGGGAATGAGGAGCTTCTTTCTTACTTTCTCTCAACTTATAAGCTCTGTTTTTCCATTTAGTGATCTCTTCGTGTTGCTTGTTCACCAGGCTGGAAATTAGACAGATCAGTTAATTTAAATGGGGTTCAGGTCTTGGATTAAATACTAGCTGAATTAATATCTACCAATTTACCTTTCAAATTGTGCAGTCTTCTTCTCCAGCTCCTCAATCTTTTTATCTTTATGGCAAGTAGAAGTTTTGGCCTGGGTGCCAGGATTAGAATGAGGCTCCTCACCTTCCATAACTGTGGAGAAGATCAGAACGATGATTCGCCACTTAGAGCCAGCTAAAGAAATTTCATAAACCCAGTGATCACCACTTACATGAATGCTCGTCCTGCTGTTGGGTTTTTCTGAGCGTCTCCTTCAGCTTGCGGATGACGTCTCCTCTGTGGTCCACCACTGACGTTAACTGTGCTATTCTAGAAAACATCAGCAAAAATCAGCTGGTTGTGCACTTTATTACATTAAAATATTACACCATTCACACCATATTACACCATTTACCCTCTGTACCATTTGTCAAATCAAACTCTTTAAATTTCAGGACATGTAACAAGACAAAAGTCTCCTACGTTTTTTCATGACCGGTCGTTACGGCGATGTGGTCAAACTCCATCTTCACCAGTTTATCCTTCATGGCCTCCATTTCAGCAGCACTAGGCGGCATCTTAGCTTTTGCAAGAGCCTGGACATGAACAGAGCAGTGGTATTAAACGTGGATCACTATTAGGCTTTTTTATAACCTTGAACACTATTGTGCTTCACTCATGTTTGCATCTTATAACTGTGCTCTCGTCACATAACTGTTCAATAGTCTATGAAATTGAAACATTTATTAGCTATCAGCACTCAAGCATGTCTCCTTTTCTAATCATTTTAAACCCACCTCAGACTCCTTCAGCTTCATTTGCAGGTTCTGGATGAGATCCTCCTTCTCCTTTAAAGCCGAGCTCAGCTCTTCAAGCTTGGCGGCATGTCTCTGGTTTGACGCATCTGACTGGGCTTTCAACTCCTCCATTTTCTTTTGGAGCTCCTGACAGGGACAATTATCATATTTAAAATGAGTGATCCTGTGCTAAAAATATGTACGGAAATATGAGCAAGACTCATTTTACAAGTCAACGTAAGGTCTAAATGAATATGTTTATTCCAATACGTTATAGCTGCTATAGTAAAAACTCATTCACAGGGCATAAATATAGATTTTCCAGCATGGGAAAGTCTTCAGGACAAAGGACTCTTTGTTTTTATTTTGACTTTTTTTGTCTTAACTTCAAGAGAGAAGTCCTGTTACTGTCCCAATGTGTTCTATTCCTTACATACAAGTCTTTAAGAACTATTATACACATTAAATATTCTATAAAACATGCTTTGGGTGAATTAGCTCAAAGAGGAGAAATCAAAGATGGCACTTTTTCCAGTCACCTATCTGCTATGAACAACAACAACTCTTCCTGAATAACTTCACATCACACCCATGTGCTTGTTGAACATGCCACTCCAGATTCAGTCCCCATTTTGCTGTTATAAACTCCACTCTTCTGGGAGGTCTTCCACTAGATTTTGGAACGTGGCTGTGGGGGTGCAGTCGGTGTACCAATTCACCCTACAGGTGTTCAGTGGGGTTAAGGGCTCTGTGCAGTACACTCACGTTCTTTCACTCCAACCTTGGCGAAATGTGTCGTCATGGAGCTCGCTTTATGCGCAGGGGCACCGTCATGGTCAAGAGTGCACAAACTTTTGGCCATAAAGTGTACATCCAAAATTCGAAGGTCACAAACAGTCCAAAAACTCATCTTGCTTAAATCTTACCTCGAAGTGTTTTTGAGTCTGTTGTAACTGAAGGGAGAGGCACTGCTTGTCCTGCAGTAGGTCTGCCTCAGTTTTGGGCTTCTCACTGCTCCGAGATGGCAGCAGTGCCAGACTCTCACGCCTCTCCTCCGTCAGTCTCTGAACTGACTCATCCTCCAAGGGCTTCAGGACAGAAACTGCAGAGCCATACTTCTCCAACGTGCTCTACAAGATAGAAAGATTCTTAATAAGCCCATGCCTTCTACATGGCATCAAGTGCTATCACTACCGTTAGATATTTTCTTGGAAATTATTTCTTACTTGGCGGAAAACTCTCTGGCGGTCTGTCAAAGCTGTGCGCCGAACAAGCTCTCGCTCGAAGAACTGAACTATAGCTGCCGTGTTAGCGGTTCCAGCCAGCACCCTACTCTCCTCATTGGCGCGGGTTCGTGCCTGAAGTTCCTCCGAGAGAGTGACTGCATGTTTGGCAACAGCGTCTTCCAGGAAGTCCAGAATGCTGTTCATGTTCTACCAATAGGAAAGAGTTTACTTAATACCCTGAGAAAAATAATCTGATGCACACTACCGAAACATGACTGACTGGACTGGTGACAAATTGTATTGATGCCCCTCGTAGATATTATGAGACCTTTTCAGCTTTGACAGAACACTCATCATATTCTGCAATAAACATGAAAGCAGTCTGGCGAGTTATACAGACCTGCAGATACTGCCTGCGCTTGTCCAACAGCTCCAACAGTCTCTGGTCCCAAATCTCCTGGAAGTCCCCGGGGAGCATCTGGAGGGATTGTGAAGAAACCTGAGCTCGGCGAATAAGCACATCATGCAGCCTTCTCTCCTCAAAGGAAGCCACATCACGGTGAAGTTGTTTCATGAAGTGGGCCTTGTGCAGAGCTGCGAGTCTTTGCAAGGCCACCTTAAGAGAAGGATTGTTGGTTTATGTTTAAAATTTATTGAAATTGATTCGATCCAAAAGTTTATAAAGCCCATGATACGAAACCACTATTATGTAACGATTGCACTGTAAATCAGAACCTCTCGATGTTTCAAACTTCTACTTTTGTGTTTGCATTGTGAAATTAAGGGCCAAGTTTAAGATTTTCTCCCCGATTCAGTCAGATTCAACATTTGCAACAAGTGTTTAAAAAAATGTTCAATAACAGACAGAGACTCACCTCATTTTTCCTAAGCAGGTCATCAAGATGACTTGTTGTGGAAGTCAGACAAGTGAATACGGTTCTATACGACATCGGAACAAACGGTAACAGCTGGCAAAACACGGTATTTTCTTTACTATTGCCATCTGCAAGATGATCTTTGGGTTTTGGACGGTCAACGATCGCTTGGAGCTTCAAGAAGGCAACCTACATTTGGGGGTAATTTTAAAAACGTATTGTTTAGAATCTAAAGCAATTACATCCTGTAGGTTCAACTCATTTTTGTCATCTCTAGCACCAACACACAACACTTGAAATTGACAGTGAACTAGAAATCAAAACATAACCTCTACAAAGGGGGAAAAAAAAAAAACATGAAAACACTTGGTTTTAAAATTAAGTTCTTAATTTCTTACCTTAAGCTTTTCGTTACAGGTTTCAATCTCAGAGATCACCTTCAGCCTTTCTTCATTAGATGGTGCATTAGTGTGTTCATTCACCTCATGAAGAGACTAGAAAGATAATAAAAACCAAGGTTTCACATATAAAATTCCATAGGTGTACCAAAAAAAAAAAACCCCAAAAGTCTCTGTTGTAGTTTAAAAATTTAATGCTGTCATACTAGATGCACCCTGTGAGCATATTATATATGATACTATATCTATCTATCTATCTATCTATCTATCTATAATTTGTATAAAACAAGCAGTACGAGTATACTGTAAGGTACTTGGTAAAAACCGCTCCTAAGACTTTAGTACCTCTAGCTCTTTTCATCAAAATATTTCCAGATAGCTTTTCTTTTCCATATTTATTCATGGACTATGTGCATACAGGACATGAGGAATACCTGAATAGTGAGCTCAGTATCCGGATTCTGGCACCACAAACTGTTAAGCAGTTATTTGTAAACCTGTGCAAAAATCCCCACATGATAGTACAAACCTGGCTCAAAGAACTGACTTCAGATTCAAGCAGCATTTTCTCCTTTTCTAGTCCTTGTACCTTTTCCTCAATGTGCGTCAGCTGAAACACAATTTTTAATCCTTACTTGCTGCACAGTTTAAAAAAAAAAAGAAAAAAAAGAAAAAAAGAGGAAATCACTTCATTTAACCACTCAGTACTTTTTACCTCCTCCATTTTGTCCTCCAGCTCCCTCCTGAGTTGGTCTCGCTCTTCTCTGACCCCATGGAAAACCTCCTGGAGCTGATCTGCATGTGTCTTTTCATTAAGGAGCTGCTCTTTAATGCCACCAAGACTGTCAAGCTCTTCCATCAGCTTGTGTTTCTACAAATGAATAAAAACCCAGTTTACAGATGGGGGGAAAAGGTGTTTGTAACTCCAGTGAAAATCAGCACACACACACACACACACACACACACACACGCAGCCCGTGTTGCTTACCGTTTGTTCACTCTCCTGAAGATCACGTCTCAGGTTAGTTCCTTCTTCTCTGGCAGACTTGAGCATCTCTTGGAGTTTCGCTTTTTCTTCCTCAAGAGATGCAAAGCGAGTCAGAAGGTTCTGCACCTCTGTGTTGAGATTCTGAGTCTCGGAGGTATTCTTCACCAAAAGCTGTTCTCTCAAAGACGAAAGATCTGCATTCAGCTGACTCATCTAATGAGAAGAAAAAATCAAAAGTAAAAACATGAATACAAATACAAAGGACCAGTTTATACTGTACACGTAAATAAGAATGCACAACTGCATATCAATGGGGGGGGGGGGGAAATCCTGTCGCTTCTCCTGAGTGCAGCAAGTAGCTAATGTTAATTCTGCAAGTTAGCAAGTCTTAAATTATATATACTACAAATGTCCTCATTGAACAGAAGGTGGAAAAACGAATCTGTACCCTGCATTAGAAGCATCTTAATCCTATTCCCAAACGCTCACAATGGAATTCTGACCAAACCTACCCGTTCCCATGGTTATTACTAACAAACATGGCTTATTCTAGTTCTCAAAATATAAACAGATGAGTAATTTAAACTACCATGAGTCTGATCAGGGTAAAGCAGCTACTGAAGATGAATGGAGGCAGTGAGTGCATGAAACATTTCACTTTATTTAATCTGGGTTTCTGCATGGTTTATAACATCAATAAAAGTTGGTAAGATGATCATTATGCTGCATGGAAATGTAGCAACGGCACACACACACACACACACACACACACACACACACGAATGCACACACCTGCTGCTGAAGTAGAGAGTCCTTTTCAGCACTTTGGGCCATCGAGTCAGCATTCTGCTGCTGCTTCAGCTCCTCCCTCGCAGAATGGAGTAAGTTCTGATAGGCTTTTGACTACGGAGGAGAGAGAGAGAGAGAGAGAGAGAGAGAAATGAGCTTTTTCATCACTCCAAGCATGAAGGTGCAACTCTGATGATCCAGTTGATTCAGTGGTCTTACCGTTTCAGCAGCCTCCTGAAGATCCTTTCTGAGTAACGCCCTCTCGTTCCTTAAACTCTCAACTTCATCCTTAAGCGCCTGCATCTGTGGAATAATGCAAGAACATTGTAGGTGTTCAAAGGTATTGGTTCTTGTTCATTCTCTTTTGAATGTTCTACAAGGACCAGATATTCGAGTCACCTACATTAACATTAAGGTGCTAATTACAAAGATGCAATTGTTCTGATGGTGATTAAAGGATCAGATATTTAATTACGATTTGATTGGCCTGTTGAAGCTCAGCTTTCCGGGTAGCTCTGGGACTCAGTGGCTTCTGTTGCTTCAACTCGCCTTGGACCTGAATGAGCTACACAGAAGATGATGATTAATGAACAGTCTACTTCTTCTGCAGTCTCCTGTAATATGTCACCACTGAATATGGATCAGATTTTTATTGGCCTGCCGTACCTCTCTCACTCCCTGCAGTAGCTCCTGGAGACTGTCTCCGTCTTCATTCACATTAGTGCTGCACGATGCAGCCTTTATCAATAACTGCTCTCTCTCAGCCAGGAGTTCCTGCAGCTGCTGTATCTTTAATTGAAACATGAAGAAAAAAATCCATACAGAGTTACGCAATGGTGCCGATATTGCTAACAAAATCCCAGCAGACTGATTGGAGAAGAAAAAAACAAAACAAAAACACCTCACTGAGCAGGACAGGGCTAGTCTAGAAGTCACTGATCTTCCCCAAACCTTTATTTTAAAATCCAACAGACTGATGTAATGTATTATACCAAAAAATACACCAGACAATTTTAGACAATTCCTTACCATTTCATCCTTCTTATCCAGGTCTGATCTAAGCTGGTTCTTCTCCTCCCGCACACCCTGCAGCACCTCTAGAAGTTGGTCTCTCTCTTCAGTTAGAGACATGAGGTTTGCTTGAAGTCTTTCCAGCTTCTCAATGTTCTCCAGGTTGCACTTAGCATTTTCAGCCATGAGACGATCCTTCTCGTTACTAGCGCACTGAAAATCCTCCTTCAGCTGCATCACCTTGCAGAAGGGAAATTCAGTTAAAAAGTAGCATCAGTCTATGCACGTCTCACTTTTAGTAGGTTTTGAACACAAATCCTCACTCGATCATGCTATGTATTACGGGTTGCAGGCAGTGTTGCTTTAGCTGCTTTAAATTTTTTTAAACAATTCATATTATATTATTCAGGGTTGGACATCTCAGTATCCCAGAAACCTTGGACAACCAGATTTCTTGTCCAGACTATTACGTTTTTTTTATTTAAAGTTGCCCTGTGGTTCAACAACCAAGAAAAAAAAAAAAAAACTCCTATTATTGACTTTAGAAATAAAATGATTATACTAACCAAAAAAATAATTAATACCAGCTGGTGATTAGTGTGCATGGATGACAAAAGACATGATTATATATTAGCATTAATTTCTCTTAATCTGTATTAATGCACTTAAGTAGCTGGTCATAAGTTATTACTTTTTAACCTAGCCAATTAGGTTTCCAGGCAACCAAAACATGGGACCGGGTTCGCTAATACACCATGTGATTTGTCTCCCCGTGATCATTATTTAGCACCAGCACTGTGTTCCCCATGCTTGCTTATTTCCATGCATGCTTGAAAGTTTTTTTCTGTTTAACAGCCCTGCTCCTGTCCCACGTCTCCATCGGCAGCTGCCTTATTTTTTCAGCCCATTTAAATTCCTACAGCATGAAACGTTGACATGTACAGTAAAAAAAAAAAAAAAAGAAAGCTTTTTCCTTTACCATTTCATCCTTCTCCTCAAGATCTTTCTTCAGCTGAATCTTCTCCTCCCTCAGGCCCTGCAGCAGTTCCAGAAGCTGGTCCCTCTCCTGAGTCACGGCGGCCGTATCTGCCTGGATCTGCTCAGTCTCGGCCATGTGAGCAAGACTCTCTCTGGTCGTCTCTGAGAGAAGATGCTCTTTCTCTGCACTTGTAGACTGAAGCGTCTCTCTTAACTGCATTACCTGTAGTGGGATAATAAATATTAACTCACATGGTGTAGGACTGTTACGTTGTGACGATTTCATGATCTAGTTTCTTACTCCATTGGGTCTCAACCCTTGGGTCTGGCTGCAATTTCCCCAAAAAAAAAAAAAAAAATTTATTCACCTCCACCCTGAACTCCCCCTAAATCATATTGCAGCTGTTTTTTTTTTTTTTGTTTTTTTATTGACTGTTCTTCACACAGACTCCTTTCATTTTCACCACTGGCTTGTGCGTTTTTAAATGGTTGATTGATACCGTAAATCTGTGAAACTAGGTCATCATTACCGTAAAACCCCTAATACGAGTCAGATTCAGGCACCCTGAATGGTAGAATAAACTACAGACCCTTTTAAGTTTGTACCTTTTCATTAGTCTCCTCCAGTTCAGTCTTCAGCTGTTTATTCTCCTCTCTCATCTGGTCTCTCTCTTCAGTCAGAGATGCGATACTGACCTGATGTCTCTCCAACTCGGCTTTGTTATCCAGGTCATCTTTAGACTTCTCAGCCAGTAAGTTGTCCTTTTCGGCTGTAGTAGATTGAAGCTCGTCCATCAACTGCATCAGCTGCGATACAGATTCACAATTACATCACATAGCATTTAACACAAAGTTCAAGACACGACCTCTCTCTCTCTCTCTCTCTCTCTCCCTCTCTCTCGCGTCCTTCAGGTTTAGCAAGAGATACCGACTACTTGACCAGAAAAAACAGGCAAGACTAGGATTACCCTTTGATTCTTCTCCTCCAGCTCACTGCTCATCTGGTTCTTCTCTTCTCTCAGGCCCTGCAGGATCTCCAGCAGTTGGTCTCTTTCTTCACAGAGAGCAGATACACTCGTCTGAATCGTCTCCAGTGCTGCATCCTCCACAGCGCTTGTAGCTCTTCCACTCAGAAGCTGGTCTCTCTCTGCAGTTGCAGACTCGAGCTCCTCTCTCAGCTGCATAATCTGAGAAGACATCAACATTACCGTTTTGCTTACATTCTTGACACGCACTAACGAACATTTTCCCCCAAAATGTATAATTCTGACCATGTCTTCCTTCTCTTCCAGGATATTCTTTATCTGGCTCTTTTCTTCTCTCAGGCCCTGCAATACGTCCAGAAGTTGGTCTCGTTCCTCAGTCAGAATGCTGACGTTTGCCCTCACTCTCTCCAGCTCTTCAGTATTACGATCATAGTGTGCATTCTCGGAAAGAAGACGCTGCTTTTCCTCATAAACTGCTTTGAGTTCTTCGTTCAGATTGTTAATCTGGGGTTAGTTGAAGAGATAGCAGAGAAAGAAAAAATATCACTCGAGACGACCTAGAACATTTGTAGCGAGTAAAGAGAAAGACCAGAAAATACTCAAAACTCTTCAATAAGTTACGGGCAGCTGTGGAGCAGTCAATATTGTTTGGTAGAACAGTTTAAATTTATTTACAAATGGTAAAACTTTCCCGTCTTTTTTGACAGAATTTACCTACAGTGATACTGAACAGGTTTTTCCAGACCACCACACAGTTCTTTTAAAAGCTGAAATTAATATTTAGAAGACCAAGTTGCAACTGTTCTTTTGAGACTAAATACCTGAATTTTCAGATCCGCCACAAGTGTGTTCTCCTCACTGCTGTCTGTCTGGGACAGTCTGGACTCTAGCTGAGTCTTCTGCGCTTCCAGCTCGTGCATGTTCTGCTCTAGTTCCTTTATATTCGCAAGTGCTGACCTCAATTCCGCTTGAGTCTCAATCATCTGCATCAAATTAAAACAAAGTCATTAAATATCGTTCAGATCATTCGGTCCAGGGACATTACGGCTCAGACAGAGAGCCATGTTTTACCATTTCCACATTTTCCTCAGCATCCGTCTTCAGCTGGTGATTTTCCTCAGTCAGTGCTGCAAGTTGCTCTTGTAGCTGCTGTACCTAGGGACAACAATTTTTTTTAAAAATCAAAACATCTCCTGTGAAGATATATTACGGTATACTATATACTATTATGGTACACTCACTTGAAGTTCATCTTGCAGACATGTGGCTTCTTGTTGTGAACTGATCTCGCTCTGTGTTAGTTTCTCCTGCTCCTGTATGAGCTGAAGAAAACGTCATCAGGTCCACCATCCAACAGAGACATTACAGTCATGTTTATTAATAAATCTCAGAGTTACCATGTCATTGCTCTCTTCTAGATCTCTCTTCAGCTGGCTGTGTTCCTCCCTCAGACCCTGAAGAATCTCCTGAAGCTGGTTTCTCTCCTCGGTCACGGAGGTAACTGTGGCACGAAGGCTCTCTACCTCTTCTTGATCACAAGCTCCCTCCATCTTCTCTCTCAGAAGCTGTTCTCTTTCATAATGAAGAGATTTGAATTCTTCATCCAACTGCGCTGTCTGTATAGGACATACATAAACACTACATAAACAAATGTCCAAAAAAAAACAAAAACCAATAAACCAAAATGAAAAGAAATAGGAGATTCCTTTGACCTGCACACTTAAACTCACTTTTTGGTTAGCTTCTTCTAAAGATGTGAACAATTTGCTATTTTCCACAGTACAGTGCTCCAGGTCTGCCCGAGCCTTTGCGAGCTGCTCAGTGGTTTCCATGTGCTGCTGGCTGATTTCAGCTTCCTTCAGCTGTGAATCAATCATTTGACTCTCCACCCTGACAAGTTCCTCTTGGGCCTTTTCCATTTCTTCCTTAAGTCTTATATTTTCTTCATTCAAGGTGGATTGTGCAACAAGCAAATTGCTCTTCTCATCTTGCACAGCACTGACGGTTCCTGAGAGCTCACTAACCTGAGAATAAAAATGCGTGTTAGGAAGTTGTTCACAATTTAAAAAAAAAAAAAAAAAAAAGTCTTCATGTCCATTACATCACAGCATACTTAGTTTAATAAATTGGAAATAAAGCCGAAATACAAGTACCAAACAAGCTTTATAACGAAAAGTATGTAACTGGCACGTGGACCACAGCCTGGATGCAGACAAAGCAAACTATTTCAGCAGACCAAACGTAGTTTGCACTTTAGCAAGACCAATAAATGGTTTCTCCAGTTTTCTAAACATGAACTATCACAGCTTCTGTTGTAGATCATCTAAAAATCACACACATTTCTGTAAATGAATTAGCTGAAGGCAGCTCATCAGGCCTGAGACTAGCTACAGGGCTGGAGACATTACTTGAGAAAGGAAAGTTTTCACAGGTAGAGCAGTGGAGTCCTGTGCATACAGCCATTCCACTCTCGTCTTATCTCGGAAGCTAAGCCTGGTCAGTACTTGGATGGGAGACCGCCTGGTGGCTCAAAGGCTAAGGCTCTGGGTTACTGAACAGAAGGTCAGGGGTTTAAGCCCCAGCACCACCATGCTGCCACTGCTGGGCCCTTGAGCGAGGCCCTTAACCCTCTCTGCTCCAGGGTCTGCCACGTCATGGCTGACCCTGTGCTCTGATCCCAACTTCCTAACAAGTGAAACAAAAGACTTTCACTGTGCAGTGATGTATGTGTGACAAATAAAGGCTTCATCCTCTTCATAGATAGTTTTTTATTTTATTTACCATCTCTGGTCAGATTACTAAACTGACTGTCTTTTATTTAAAAAAAAAAAAAAAAAGTCAAACAAAAACAAAGTTTGTAAGTTGTCCTATTTATAGCCACGAACTAATCACTAATGGTTAAGCATTAATATGTGATTGTCAGTATTCGGTGATGTTCGTTGCTTATCCAGACCTTTGTTCATAAGGAATTTTATGTACAAGGCTCAATTTACCATACACGTTTACCTTTATCAAGAAATCAACCTTCTGTGAATATGCACCCACCTTCTTGTCTTTTTAAAGGTGCTGCGTGGGCTGCGTTTGCGTAAAGGGCACATGGTAGACTCTTACGTTACGATGCAATAACATTCGCCTAATGTGTGTTCATTTGTTACTCAGGCCTGACTTCTTCATTCTATTACACAAAGACCAACACGTGTGCTGCGAAAGGATCTCACATCCACCGTAAAGTCTAGAAAACGCATTTAAGACGCCTGCTGTTTTTAATACAACTGTATTTATCTGTACAGTTCAAAGCCCCAAGCATGATGGAGTCCCTACCTTGTCAGTCATGTCCTGAAGTTCTGTTCTCAGACGGGAATTCTCCCGAGTCAACTCTTCAGCCTCCTTTCTAAGATCCTGCATCGACAAATTAATAGAATATTGTGTAACGGTAATAGAAAATTTCATCCCAAATTCACATCGCAAACCCCTGACAGCAATACCTGGTGTAGCTGAACTTCATTCTCCTCATTAACAATGCAATTCGAGTCCGAAAACTGCTTCTCGTTCATCTCCGACTGGAAGTGGATGATCTGAAAAATAAATCATATAAAAATGACATCTTGGTTAGGCTTGAAATATTAATCTGTAAACTCCATTGCTTGGCTTGTGGCTTGAATTGAAAATGAACTGCTGTTGAATTAGTCTTAATTAGCACTGACTCTAACTGGAGTACCCATAAGCCCCTAGAGCGAATGATAATTGACACAAATTCCTTCCCTTACCAGCTCATCTTTTTCCTCCATTTCTCTCTTCAGCTGGCTTTTCTCTTCTCTCAGTCCTTGCAGTATCTCTTGAAGCTGGTCTCTCTCTCCAGTTAGAGAGCTGATATTGGACTGCATCCTCTCCAACTCGGAGTCAAGAGCTTTCTCAGACACGATATGGTCTCTTTCTGCACACGCAGACTGCAGCTCCTCTTTCAGCTGCTTCACCTGGAAACCACACAGTTCTGTTTAGGACATTCCCATGCACTAAGAATGACAAATTTGGGATTATACTGATTTCTGTATTTATACCAGTTATGGCAGATTGCACTTATTAATTGCGAAGCACCCTGAGAAAAGCCTTCATGTGGCGAAAATTGACTGACATTTATACTATATACAGTGCTGAAAACTACAGATTCTCCCAATCTGAAATACCAAAGCATACATAAATCAACAAGAAGTAAAGTTTTAGCACCTCAGTTTAAAGTTTAAACACCTCATTCAGAAAATCCACTGAAAGATGATTTATGCACATGCTCAGTCCGCAAAGAATTGTGGGTGCTAACAGATGCTTAGCTGTAGGCTAGGTATTTAGGAATGGCAACTCAGGCACACTTACAATAACATTCCGATGCCTGTACGCATGAACACTGTATTCGGAACATGGCTGCAACCCGAATATAGACGTTAAACAGAATTTGATGTGCATGTAAACGTAGCCATTGACTGGCAGCATCTGTTCTGATAAACTGAATTGATTAGGATTATGTCCGTTTCACTATGGCATGGATCCCTCCATCCACAGCAGCGTAACACTCAGACGAAAGTGCTGTCTGCCCTCTTCCGCACACACGAGCTCATTCAGTGCCTGGACCATGTGGCGCGCAACACATTTTAAAAAGTACCTGAATCTGCAGATCCTCAACAAGACTGTTCTCAGCTGGATTCAACAGTCTGGACTCCAGTTGAGCTTTTTCCGCTTCCAGGTGAAGTATTTTATCCTGCTGCACTTTTGCCGTCTCCAGAGCTGCCCTCAATTCTTCTTGATTTTCTATCATCTAAAATTATAGACCAATACAAATTAAGCATCCAAAAAAAAAAAACCCCAGAGACTACATTCTTATTTACCATCATGTTCCACCAATTCATTCAGCATCAACATGCACAGCAAGTCATGGTGTACATTTCAGGCTACTTGTAAATGTGTCACAGGACAATGACATGCAGAGATTAAAAAAAAAAGACAAAAAAACCCCCAGCATTTTTATTTGATCATAAAATCATACCAGCTCCACATTTTCTTCCATGTCTCTCTTCAGTTGATCTCTCTCCTCCTTAACAGTTTGCAGCTCTGTCTGCAGGTCCTGAACGTGCTCAGCTTGCTCAGAATCTTTGCTGTGAATTGCTTCCTGAAGCTGGTTCTTCTCTTCAGTTGCGGCAGTCAACTCTGACATATGACTTTCTCTTTCACTGCGAAGTGATTCCAGTTCCTCAGACAACTGCACTGACTATGGGCAAAAGAGGAGAGAGGAAGGAAAAGAAAAAAGAAAGGGGGAAGAAAAAAAAAAAAACCCACACAAACCACAATTGATTATGAATTGATGAACATCTAAGAGGTCAAACGTCACGAACTTTACATTAAAATGAACACTGGACCAAGCAAACAAGGTGTCCCAACCTTCTGCTTAGCTTCCTCCGAGGCACTGAGGAGACTCCTGTTTTCTTCCAAGAGGTGCTCCAGATCTGTTCGGACCTTTGCAAGCTGCTCTGTGGTCTCGGTGTGCTGTTGGCTTAGCTGAACTTCCTTGAGTTCTGCATCTGCCAAATCCTTCTGCATCTTCTCAAGTTCTTCCTGGGCCTTTACAGCCTCTCCTTTCAGTCTCTCATTGTCCTCACTGGACACAGCCTGAGCAGAGACAAGATTGTCCCTTTCCTCTTGCACAGAGTAAAGTTCACCAGTGAGCTCACACACCTGAGAACAGATAATGCACAACACATGACTTAAAGTTTGTCCTACTTTCATCTTATGATAAAGATCCACTTGTATTACAAGGTATTATAAGATTTCAAAACAGAAGGCTGAGGTCTCGAAATGGAGATTTGCAAAGGATGGCATTATTTTGGGCTCTCTAAGACTCCAAGTCTGGATTAACAGAAAACAATCTACTCTCCACAATGTTTGTGATGTTGTGGAGCTGTTTTTCCTCCAAAAGCCCTGAGAACCTTGTTAGGCTACATGGCATCCATGGACTCCATGTAGTAACAGGTTTTGAATGAAAAATCATATAAATGAAAATCTGGCTGCCTCAATAAAGAAGCTACAACTAGTTCATGGTTTGGAACTTCCATCAGGACTATGATCCAAAGCATGCGTCCTAATCCACACTGAATGGTTCAACCAAGAATCAAATTTTTTCTTGGTTGAACCATTCAGTGTGGATTAGGATGCATGCTTTGAACCACAGATCCTCCATGGTTCTAGGTCCTGTCTTATGGCTTCACCTCCTCAGCTTGCCCCACAGGTTTTCAAAGTGGTTTGGGTCTGGTGACTAGCTGAAGAGCTGAAGCCATAAGACAGGACCTAGAACCATGGAGGATCTGGAGCAATTCTGTGGTTTTGTTAAATATTTGATGTTCTCTTCACCCCCACTGAAAATAAAAATTAAAGGTTATATTTTTTTAAATAACCTTTTGACCCATCTTTGGCCAATGGTGCCAATAATTTTAGAGCAGAGTATATGCGAATATAGTGTGTAATATACATACACACACACACGCAAATATAGTATATATAAAATATATCTGAAAGTATACACAATCAATAAACATAATGGCGTTCCTGTATATTGGTAAAGTTCTCACCTGTCTCAACAAATCATCCACTTTAGCTGGAAGACTCTCTAGAGCCTTTAACTCCTCCATTTTGCTTTGCAGAGCTCTTTCACTCTCCTGGCTCTGCTCAAGTTCCTTCTTTAATTCAGCAACTGTTTTCTCCAACATCAGGTTATCCAGTAAATCTAAATAAGGCATTCGAAAATAAATGTTTTACTCCATCACAGAGCCAGTTTTACATCATTTTCATTTAGATGTACAGAGAAATACTAAAACACCCACTTTTAGGAACTTTTCCATCCAGAAGAACAGTGAGCTTGGTGTTCTCATCAAAAGCCCCAAGCAGCTCTTTCTGGAGGTCAGACTGCATTTTCTTGAAACGGGATTTCTCATGCTCCAGTTGGCTCTGCAGGGATTTGACCTCATTCTCCATTTGGCTGTACTGAACAGTCAAAGTCGCCTAGTGTAGGAAACGTCTGTGTTAATCGTCATCACTTAAGAGAATAAAATTTTTTTTTTAAGGTAAACGTAGCTGATGCTTACATCTCGCTCTTTGAGGGAGATGTTCTCGCTACGCAGGAAAGCCCACTCCTTTTTGGTTTCCAAACTGAGCCCCTCTGCATCGTCTAACGAGCGTCGTAACTGCGTTACTTCCTGAACAAGGTCCTTACCATTCTGTATAAGGATCACCCAAAATAAATAAATAAATAAATAAATACATTTTCCAACATTAGATCACTTAAGATGCATTCAACTTGAGCTCTTAACACGAAATGTCTGACCTCCAACTAAGGAGAAAAAGAAAGGAAATGCTTTCCCATCTCAGAATTCCTACTCGGAAAGTCAGGAAGGTCTCCCCAACCTGTTCAAGCATGGCGGCTCACAGAATTAACAGTAAATAAAGTAGCATACCCTTAAATGCGTTATACTGTATATGATAGAATTTGCTATCAAAAGATGAATACGGAGTTGTTCATGTTCCTGCCCCCCACTTTGTAGCTTGAATGCACGGACGTCGAAAATGGCGTAATTTCCGAATCCTGACTTCCCTTATCCGAATTAAGTGGAATGCAGCATTAAATCGTCTTCCCATGCAGTTACTAGTGGTTAGATCCGACTTACGAATCAGCTTTTTAACAAATCTCTCTACATACCAAACTCTGCAGGTCAGCCACCAAGTCGTTCTTCTTTTTCAGCTCCTCCGACATCACCTCCAGATCAGCCTACGAAAAGCCAATATACAGAAAGAAAAGTCGTACTGCTATACTGTGTAAAAGTATCATGTTAAACATTGAAGTGTATGACGACATATTCAGACCTTCAGCTTTTGGACCAGATCTTCTGCATCTGTCGAAGCCGTTTTCAAAGCTGAGATTTCAGCCTCCAACTCTCGCTAAAAACACAAGACGTCAAGAAGGACACTCGGTTTAGCTGATTCATTAACGGCAATGCTGCAAATATTAAAAAACAAAAAAAAACAAAAACTGAAGTCCCAAAGACCTCATAGTCTTTCTTGCTCTCCTCCTCCAGCTTCTCAAACTCCTCTGCGTCTTTCCGTTCTTCAATGTCTCTCAGGAGAGTCTCCTTGTCTTTCATCAGCGCCTCATTGTCTTGCTTTAGTGTCTCGATGTCCTGCTTCAGGAGCTCAAGGCTTTGCTTCAGCATGTCCCGTTCTGCAGCAATTACTTCCTGTTTAACAAGAAAAAAAACAAAATGTATATAGCATATATAAACATACACACACGCAATTTAGTCATGCAACACGGATCTCAATGAGAGGAAATCAGTTCGTTGAATGGTTGGACTTAAACGCACTTAAAGCAGCCGCAATGTAATTTTAAACCTTTTTTATAAACGTAAAAACAACCTTTTAAGAAAAAGCATGTTTTTAAAATGATCTAAACACCATTCCATATAATCAGAATGAGCAATCAGTAAGGAGTTAATTTAAAATCCACATTTTTTGACAGGGCTATTTTTTATATTTATATTTTACATCAGAGAAGTTTAGCACACTGACCCTCTCAGAGCTCAGCGTGTGACAGAGCTGGACAGCCTCCGCAAAGTACTATTAAAGAGAGAGACAGGAGGGAAAGATTAATTAATATTAATAACAACAACAACATCTCATACAACAAAGGAAGTAACTTGTCTTCAGCAATTAAACAGGCCCTTCATATGCATAAACAATTTTGGTTTTCCACAAGCACTGACCTAAGTAGCACTGAAACAGAGAGAAAGAACGTGACGTCTTCATACCTGCTCACAGGCTTTGTCGCCCTTCTCTGGCTCTGAAGGCTTTTCCAGCTCTGCAACTTTCAGCTCCAGCGTGGAACACTTCTGCTCAGCTTTCTGTTTTTCCTGCACCTCTGTCTCCAGCTGTTGCTCTAAGGTCTGTAATTGTTTCTCAAGCTCTTCTGTTCTCTGTCGCAGCGTCGCACTCTTCTCTTCAGCCTTTTGCTTCTCCTGAGTTTCTGTCTCCAACTGACGCTCCAAACATTCGACTCTGAACGTGAGCTGGGGCGAGTCGGTGCACACGCTGACGAGAGGGTGGTGGGTAGCGGGGAAAGAGGGTTCAGAGAGAGACAAAGCACATGTTAGTTCCTCCTGTAGTCAGCCCTTTCCCCATGTTCACACTTGTTTGATCATATCAAATCATACACACTACTGCTAAGCCTATAATATTAGTTAGTGAATCAAATCATTAGTCAAAGTTGTAGGATTTAAAAAAAAAAAAAATTAGATATTTAAAAAAATAAATAAATAAATCACCTAGCACCAAGTGTCCCAATAACTGACTCTACAAAATAAAGTGCCATGTACGAGTCTCTCAGTGTTATATATACACACACACACACACACACACACCACTGCAAATACTTTGTTTTGTAGATATTCTTATTTCATCCAATTTATGTCCAGTCAAATGCTTTCTAGAACAAATATGTCCAATCTACTAGTACACTGTCATTCATATAGTTCCTGTGTGTAAATTTCCCACTCCAAAGTGTCCCTTGTGTGTTTAAATAATTATTGCACTTTGTATGTGCCTGCGTTATTCCTCCAAAATCTTAACCCGAGATCAAATTTACAATATATTTTTGTGAATCCATTCATTTCCGTAAAGCTGCTTTGTGACAATGTCCATTGTTAAACGCGCTATACAAATAAAATTGAATTGAATTGAATCAAATGGTTGCAAGTTGTTCCTCATGTTAAATGATTAAATGCCACGTATGAATCAGAGGCATGGTGTTTGAAAACCTCTGCTCTTGCATCCCAAACACACACACACACACACACACACACACACACACACACACAAAAAAAAAACCCACAGCTGACTAAGCTTCTGAGTCATGCCCTTTGACAGACACACAGAATCAAATCCCAGCTCTCGAGGTGATGTCGAGAAACACAAATGTGAAAGATGCTGAAGTCGTCTCACCCTTCTGCAGAGCTGCGCATTGTAACATTACTCTGGTTCATCTCCAGGTCTATGGAGGTGTCTTCAGCGGGGGAGTAAAAACTGGGTGCCGTGTCAAACTCCTCCATGTCTGCAGGTACACACACACACACAGAAAACGCCATCAAATTAAACTGCAATGGTAAGAAACTGTATATAAAATTAGGAAATTTCGAGCAGAATTTCCACCTTCGCTCTCTTCAGTCACAGTAAGATCAGCTTTCCTCTTTTTGAAAAAGGGCTCAGCAAAGCTCATGTCAGGAGATCCATAATCATCTGACATTAACGGAGCTGATCTGAAGAGCTTTCCACCCCATGTCACTCTTCTCTTGGGAATCTTTGATTACACAGCAACATGTATGAGCCATGAAATTACTACTGATTTATTAACAAAAAAACAAAAAAAAAAATTCTCACTCGAGGGATTATTTAAAAAGACGTTACCTTTTGGAAAGGAACCACATTCGATGCTGTTACCAACAGCTTTGTTAGGTTCCTTATTCTATCTGCTTGGTCTCTCTGGAGTTGATCCTTCTCTTGTAGGAGCTGGAACAGTGTCTCCTTCTCAGTCACAGTTGTTTGGGTGACTGAAGAAACCTAAAAAGGAAGGAGCAAACACATCGAAAACCACCCGTTCTTAACTTCATTCCCTTTCACTGGACACATCCCTTTGTTAGACAGAGACACGGAATATCTTTTTCTTCTGATTTACCTCTTGAAGACGTCGTTTGAGATCCACAATTTCATTGCGGTACCTTCTCAAAAGAGCACCGTCGTCCGAGACCTCCGTGACGTGAGGATCGTTCTTCATGCACTTGGCCGCACTGGCAAACTGTTAGACGAGAGACATTTAACCAACAGATGCCCAACAGCTGTAAGACATTCGACATGAACTGTCAGTGAGAGCGCCTCGTCTCCTCCCCACCTGTAAAGTGCTCACAGTTTCATCCACAGTAGCTGGCGTGATGGTGCAGATGATGACCGTTTTGGCGTTGCCACCCAGAGAATTCTGGAGGATCCGGGTTAGTTTGCTGTCTCTGTAGTTAGTGAAACCCCTGTACGATGACGTGAAAACACATTTGTTATGAGTATTTACGTTTAGGACACTGTAACCTGTCCTTTACTTTCTACATGCTACATGAACAAGCATCGTTGTAGCATTCTTTTCCTTCAATTCTCCCAGTAGCAGTTACTCAGTTACAGTACACAGGTGTAGAAGAGTAAAGGAAAGAGAGTTGAAGGAGGAAAAAAAAATGTTCAGTACGTGTTTATTGTGAAGAGGAGTCCTGGCCTGAGCACAGCACAGTCTTTATGACTGAATGTCTGATTCATCTGTAATAAAATTTGCATCCAGATGGCCACCATTTATCACTGCGCGAGTTTATAGCAGGGTTTTTTTTTTCTGTGACTCTTGATCTTTCACAAACCACTTTAAAAAGATATATATATTTTTTTAAAACTAGAAGAGAATAAAAGTGAAACAATGCCAGAGATCTGCATCAGGGCCTCTACTGGCTGATTTGGTCTTTTTAGACCCGATCTCATCTTACTTGTGTGTGTTTATGCCGTAAATGTGAACACAGCACACGGATTTTTCTTGGAAGGTCTTGGCTAATTTACTGTGAACCGTATTCAATATCAGCAGATACTCAAAAACCTTTGATCTGAGATTATATATATCTCTATGATGGTTTTTCCATCTGGTTGGTTCCACGTATTAAGACAAATTGTTGCCACTCGCAGCAATTAAAAGCATCCATTTTGTGATTTTGCCAGAAATACTTCAAATAGTATTTCAAAAATTCTCTGCAAACATCTGTCTGTGATGTGCAAAGCCAATTTGAAAATGTTGAAGCTCACTGTACAACCAGGTATTTCATTAGGATCGAGTGTTTGTGATTCATACTTCTGGCTCTCATCAGACAGTTTCTTGATGACTTGTCCCAAGGTGAAGAGACTGCGATTTATATTGCATCCCTCTTTGAACCGGGTTCCTGAATTAAAACAAGCAGCAAGGCCAGCATTTAAGGAATGATAGCAGTATACTGAATACATTAATAATTCTTTACTGTACACCAACGAGAGCTCAGCTCACCCTCAGCTCCAGTCTGACTCGCTCGCTCAGCCCCAGCAAGATCCACCAAGTTCTATTGAAGGGGAGGAAAAAAAAAAACGAGAGTTAAAATATAGGCAAACGCTTGTTGGGTAGCATGAAGAGACAGAAATAAGTGTTTCTACGTAATGAAGGCCATATGAAATTTGAAAGGGGAGAAGCTTTGAAGTCAGCGCACCAAATGGGACACGATGATGGCGCCGTCTGCATTTTCACCAGACGCCGGGTCACTTCTCTCTCTGCTCTCCAAGATCTGAAAACAAGCGTTTGTGAGCTTACTCCAGAAAGCAAGACCCAAAACTAATTAGCCTTTAGCAGATCACTCACCATGCGGAAAATGGTGTGAGAGCGACTGCTCCGCTGGTTCATTTTTGTCTTCCCATAATGTCGGTTTTCTAAGAGGTTAGAAATGAATAAGTGCTTGTAAGGATGGACCAGAGGAGCAACAAATTAGTCTGATGATATGATTTTATATATATATATATATATATATATATATATATATATATATATATATATATTACACACACACACACACACACTACTGTGCAAAGGTCTTAGCCACATGCATAGAAATGCTGTAGAGCAAAGATGCCTTCAAAAATAATGAAATTAAATGTTTCTACGTTAAAAAAAAAAAAAATACTATAAAGAGCAGTAAACAGTAATAAATGAAAAAGTCAATATTTGCTTAATTTCTGCAGCGAAACCCAGCAGCCTTCATTATGTTTTTATCTGAAAAGTGTCTCTTATGGAATCTGCTGCTTTCTTTACTGACATACAAACTTTTTTCTGTAACATTTCATTTTTTGCTGGAAAACTAATGTTTGGAAATCTAAAATATTTTTTTTACTGAATCAATAATGTAGAAGTCATAAAATAAAAATCTATAACAAAGTTTGTACTAAAGAAAATAGGGTGCTTAAGACTTTTGCACAGTACTGTATATATAAAAATGCTTTCTATAGTAATTCTATAGTAACAACATACATTATGGTGGACATTCCACATAAATGTATTCCATGTATGTTTCATAGCATTAAATGTAAATCAATGTAAATCATAAGTAAAAAATCGTTGGCAAATCGCTGTGGCGTAAGAGGAATAAAACACACTGGGATGTGCTGTAATTAGAAATGAATCTATACAGTCGGTAACTGTAACTCCGCTTCGCATCAGGCCGCATCCCACCACCCCACTGTGGATTATTTTGCTAAAACAGCATGCCCCATTCCGTTTTATTCCTTACTTAAGTTGATAAAACAAATAACCACGTTACTTTCTCCTTTCCGGATCCAGGCCAGAGCTTGTTCTGGAGACGTCACCAGCTCTTCTGTCAGATCAGCCACGTAGACGTTTTTCTGCCAGGATGAGAAACATTCACTGTTAGATGCTGCACATTCAAAATGCAGGCAAATCAAAAGATAATACTTACGTAGTTGCCTTCGCGGATTTCCAGGGGTTTTCTTTTCCAGCTGTCGCACAGGAGATCTGTAACTGTTTCGTTGTAAATTTCCATGTAGCTCACACGCAGAAGAAACTCTTTCTTTGGACACTGGAAAGATCGACACGACCCGGACGTGAATCGACTGGACGCCGTTACAGATTCAGATCAGTTATTTTACTCAAATCAAACCTGCACTGCTAGAAGATCGTACATTTTTGATCGTATGAAAAACATCTGCCATGGCAAGCGGGATCACGCCAGGGTTGTGCTCACTGCCCATCATTGTGAACGTCTTCCCTGAGGAAGTCTGTCCATATGCAAATATAGTTCCTGAAGGGTGAAGAGAAGAATACAGCTGTCAAACTACATGCTCAATATACAACATATTACATACTTCATGGCCTAAGGGTCACGCTTACCATTGTATCCTTCTACAGTGGACACCACCAGGGGTTTGGCGATGTCGTTATACAGCTGATTGGTGGATTCTTCTGCACTAAAAACCCGGTCTGAAGATTGAAGTAAATAAATAACAGTTACCCAAGATATCCACTGTAAAGTTTACGATTTCAGCCTTACGCTAGTTACTTACCAAAGCTGAAACTTTTGGTCATGTTGCCGTCATCGTCAATCTGATGTATAGCCTGTTTATCAGCCTTCCAGTACAACTGTACAGGCTCTGCATTATCCGCCTCCTCGCTAGGATTTAAAAAAAAGCAGCACTTTATATTATGACCTGCTGTTGTAGGACAAAATGTAGGACAAAACCACTATTTAAATCAGGGCCTGACACAAGAGGAAAAAGCCGTATGTTTGTCAGTGCTACACAATTTCCAGATTATTGTCCATCACTTGTGAAGGCGAAATTTGAACCTACACCTTCATGGACAGCAGAGTAATCCTGAATGGGTGGTCAGTTACACTGCCAACCAACTTGAGGGACTGGAATCTCCAGAAATAGGATGCAACGCTGCAGAACCGCCACGACACCACTGCGTGACGGTGTGCTACTGGCCACAGCGACGTAATGTTAGCATGCGACTGCTGTGTGAGCTCAGAAAATAACTTCGGCTATCACGAGCTCACGAGAAAAATGTTACGACTGCAAGAAAACAACTCCTGTTAACTTGAGACCACAAGAAAAATACGCTGTGATCTTGAGATAAGAGAAACGTTTAAATAACTCATGATCTTTCTGGACTTCCATACATTACAATTTATTTCACTTCAGTAAACGTTTTCTGAGGGAACGTGTTTTCACACTTTTAGCATCCCAAGTGGGCTCAGATCAGTGACTCGGCATGTTTTGTGCACATGTGAACACAGCCAGTGGACTCAGACACCTCAACCTACAAGCAAAGTGTACTCAGATCACCTCTAGAGAGGGTCTCAGTACAGTTCTTTCATTTAAAAAAAAAAAAAAGTGCTTGCAAGAGTTTGCGGTCAATCAGCGTACATCCATCGACACTCCATACCCCAAAATGACAACGCAAAACAACAGATTTGTGATAACTTTACAAACGTATTAAAAAGAATTTTGGTCTGAATACTTCATATCAATATGATTTCAGTTTTTTCTTCTTAATAAATTTGGAAAGTTATCACAGAGCTGGTTTTGCTTTGTCATTATGGGGTATGGAGTATAGGTGTGTGTGTGTGAAGCATTTTAGCATAAGGCTGAATGCACTGTGACTGCAGTCTTCTGTCACTTCAGGATAAAAATGGCTGCCAGTGGGGTGTGTGTGTGTGTGTGTGTGTGTGTGTGTGTGTGTGTGTGTGTATATATATATATATATATATATATATATATATA
>CM075028.1:5870887-5933839 GCA_037576675.1 Pangasius sanitwongsei
TGTGTGTGTGTGTGTGTGTGTCTATATATATATATATATATATATATATATATATATATATATATATATATATATATGTGTGTGTGCGTGTAGTGATACAGTAAGCAGTGTTAGGTAGCAACATGACTGACATACAGGCTAATAAATACTGTGTGGCACTAGCGAATATGCTATTGAGTTTATCTCTATTGAGAATAATAATAAGAATGAGTTCCTGTACATTACTACCGTAATATATGTAGTATATATACAGGGATGGGAGCCACAGCTGTCTATGGCATGAAACAGTTGGTTTTCATGGTTTAGCAACACAATCCCTCTCCCCATTTCGCTTTCACTACAGAATTTTTTAATTCAAAGCCAAATGACAAAATCATGTATAAATGAACGAATGAATGCATTTTCCACGAGCTTATCCACAAGTCAGTGCGGTGTGAAGAAGAGCTCGGAGCTCTTGTGTTGTACCAAAAGCACTCGGGTCCATGTTAACAGGACTGAGAAAAGTACTTTATGTATGAAAAACACCCCACTGGATCTAGTCTACCCAACAATAACTACTGACATAACTCAACTGTAGGAAATAAAAATAATAATAATAATAATAATAAAACTAGCATCTAAGACTAGCATCATAACCTCGTATCAGTAAACTCAATTGTTTCTCAATGAGAACTGAATAAAAACTCAATAAAACTACTAAATATCACAAAATAAGTGTTTCGCCTACCGTTTTATAAGGGGTCGAACCCTAACACAAACTTTAACAGCAGACTCTTCAGTCATTTTTCCCTCATATCCGTCCAGCGCCTCTACAGTAATAAACTAAACGCCCCACTCAACCGACCCAACTGCCGAGCGCTGCTCTGTTTAAACCAGTCCTCAGAGAGAAGTTTAAATTTTGAAACGACATTTGATTGGACGACGTCACGGGGGTCCGTCCAATCACAATGCGGCCACAACCACGTGAGCACCAAAGGCGACAAGTCTGACTGCATTGTTTCTCGGCCCCTAAAGTGTCACAATGAGATTTCTTTATTTAAAATAAAAATAATAATAATAATAATAATTTTTGGGATAATTTTTGCGTTTCCTCGAAATACCTTCAGGTTCCCCTACATTCAGTAAGTAAACCCATTGTGGTATAGAACGCAGCTGGCTGCTTACCATGACCCTGTAATACAGCTACTGAACAGATACACTATATGGTCAAAAGTTTGTGGACACTTGACCATCACACCCATGTGTCCTGGCTGAACATCACATTCCAGATTTATTCCCCGTTTGCTGGTATAATAAGCTCCACTCTTCTGGGAAGGCTTTCCACTAGATTTTGGAGCATGGCTGTGGGGATTTGTGTTCATTCAGCTACAAGAGCATTAGTGAGATCAGGTACTGATGTTGGTGAGGAGGTCTGGGGTGCAGTCTGTGTTCCAGTTCATCCCAAAGGTGTTCAGTTTGGTTGGATCAGGGCTCAGTGCAGGACACTCGAGTTCTTCCACTCCAACCTTCACACACCATGTCATGGTTAAAAGCAATTTAATATTATAATTGAAATTGATTGTGGCCACACACATTATAGGGGGGTATTAGTTTCCTATATATATAGATATATATATATATATATATATATATATATATATATATATGTGTGTGTGTGTAGGAAACTAATACAGTTAGTATTAGTAATAATACAGTATTATTATATTTATAGGCCTACATGTTTTTTCAGTTATTAATGTTTGAATTAATCCACAAAATCAGCACACTTCTGTCAAAATATTTATTTGAATAAATGTGATACCTATTGCATAATTCAAAAAATGGTTATTCATTATAATATTCTTTGCACAATCAACATTCATTCACAGCTTTTTACACAGAAGGATGGTCTAAGTGGGCTGAAATAAGCTTTTCTGGGCACGAGCACTCAGCAAACCATAATAAAACTCTATGAAAAGCACAAGCATTTCCTTTATAATTAGTCATCAGCACCTCTTTTTTTTATTCCTCATTAACCAAAACCTCATACAAGACAGTTTTCTGCTGGATTAAATAGCCCTACAATACCCTTAGATATCTGTATAGTGAATTATTACAAGAGATGAAATTAATTCACTAAGGTTGATAAATTAACCTTCATATCCTTCTCAGCCTTGATGCAATATGCAAATTAGGATAGTCATAATAAACACAGAAAATACAGCAGTGTAATGACAGTCCATTAGTACAGTACATTAACCCTTTAACCCTTTAAACTCCTAACTGTGGTACCTTTGAATGAAGGAACTCAAGCTAGCTAAACATGTCAGGGTGCGCTGTTATTGGAAAATAATCAATCAACTTCGGGGATGCGTTATCTCCGCTTCCGTATCACACCATATAACATAATATAACAGCACATCGCGAAGTGTTTTATTCCTCTTGTACCACAGCAGTTTGCCAAGGATTACAATTTTAAATTTATTAACAAATGACATGTCAGTTCTTTAAACAGTTTATAGTTACATTATATAACTTGTTGTGAGACAAGTTGATTCCTGTTATCACTATTTTAGAGCAGCTATAAACAGTTATTCACTCACAAGCCTTTTTTCTCTCTCTTTAAATGAATAAGGCCCAAAAAACAGATCTTGTCAAACCAGAAAGGACAGAGCCCCACTGTCTTGAAGACTTTCCCATTGGGTGAAACTGACAGATCAACAATTATATGTTTTTCCTTGTTAAATAACAACATAGGGATTCTTTTTATTATTATTATTATTATTAGTATTGGATTATGTTGTGTGTCTGCCTGTGAACGAGGTGTTACTATAGAAACAATAATTTGTGTAAAGTAGGTGCATTAATATAAACACTAGTGACAGTGACATAGTATTTGCTATAAACACATTCACACCATGTCACTTCTCTTCCTGGAACCTACTCACTGAGGGCCTATTGGGCGACCATTTCACCCCTTCTAACTGCCAGGCACAGTGTCTAACATCTGGATACCCTCTGCCAGAATGTAGTGAGGAACTGACTCACCTATGGCTGACCTAGAGCATTGGGCAGCACCCAACAGGGCACACAGCATTTTTGGAACAGTTCCCCATTCATCTGAGACAACATGTCTGCCTGGGGAGGGAGTTGTCAGGGTGTCCCAAGCACAAGAATAAGCAGCAGTGAGAAGCACGGTTTCACTGGTCATGCTGGTGTTCTGAACAGAACTGTGGGGTTTGATTGCTGAATTCTGTGTAGCATGGGCAGAATCAGCAAGGGAGGTGGGAATGTGCATCTTGTCCCTGAGGACCTTCCCACTCTGCTAAGGAAAATGAGCCAACAAGGCGCCAGGAAAGAGGAAACGTGGAGAGCAAATTTATTTCTACCTTGTGCATCTGTGGTGATTTATGCACCTGACCATTGCTGAACTGCCCAAATGGAAAGTGTCACAGAACAGTTAGAAAGAACGCAAGAGTCAGCAAGTTAATGTGTTCTCACTTCACATTGAGGGTCTGTATGCCTCCTGTGATACCACACTGCTCCCAATCCGGTGAAGGAGGCATCCTTGGTGATGGTGACCATCTCTTTCTGGGTCTGTGCCCCTTTCATTGAGACAAGACTGAATCTTTGTTGATCGAGCTTGAGATTTGGCCACATGCCCCTGATCTCAAGCAGCCCCTCAGTTCCAGCAGACCCAAGGGAACCTCTGATATGACTGCAGTCAACAAGTCCAGCATCCTCAATAGAAACTGGGTTCGCATGTACAGGAGCAACCCACTTGCATACTGCTGGCAAGCGTTGTGATATCTGTGACATGCTGTGATGCAAGATCTACTGACCAGTCTTTTTGGCTACATGGAATGAACAACATTTGACTATGCTAGCATGCAAAAGGAGAGGACTTTCAGGAACCAAGTCTGCCTAGAATAGGACGGGTGCTGCCTTCGTTTTCTGAACAAGAAAATACTTTGAGTAGAACAAGCAAACACTACATCACTTGTCGAAGGTCTCAGTACTTGTGCACATGTACACTAGAGGATATTCAGGTGCTAGACACTGCCCCTAGTGGGGGTGAAACAGAACCTGTGTTTTGCCTTACAGCTGGCACTACTGGCAGAATAGTAATCAACACCATAGTGACCTAACAGAATCGTAAAATTCAACAGCGCTGTGGAATAAGTGTTACTCATCAATGCACCACCAATTCTTTTCTTTCATCAAGCTTGTATTAACATGTTAATGCTTGTTAAAAGCTGTACCGCAGTCCATTTTTGTTGATGAAAACATGAAATAACTTCATCCTCCTGGTCATTCTTGAATCTCTTTATGTCCAGGCATTAACCCAATCAGAGAACATTAAGGAAAGGGGAGAGAGTTCTCTTTATATAGAAGCATTTATGATATGGTACAAGTGGAAGACTTTGGCTGCTCCAGGATAGACTCACGCCGTAGATCGTTGGGCACTGTGCCGCCAGGACCCCACACATTCAGCTCGCCAAAGATTCCTGTCTCAATCATCTCCTCCTGCCAAGGTATGGAGATATTTCCAGAGGCAAACTCATCGAAAAACTCCTTATCCGAATCTTCCAGGTTGACCCCTTTCACAGTGGAGAATGCGCCCACATCATCAAGGTCCTTGGCATACACGGTCTTAGAATCAGGGACAAATGGAGGAGGCAGAATCCCTATGAGAACAAAGGAGACAACTTAGTGTGGAGACACGTGTGGATGACTGCCAGGTGAATTGGATCCCCACTGGAAACCCCTTCCCTCCAACCGACCCCACACCCTTGACTAAAACTTCCTGTAGTAGAGGGACAGAGCCGAGTCTTCTGACTAGGAACAAGCCTATTTCTAGAGTAGAAATATCTATACATGGGTCTTCCCAAAGTGCCCCTTTTAAAAAAAATCATTGCTACCATCCTATCATACCTGCATCCAGCTTCCTCCAGTTGATGCTGCTGAAGAAAGGGTGCGCACGCAGCTCATCACAAGTCCCATTCTTGAAGCCCATCCTTTTGTCCAATTCCTTGGCTAGCAAGGCTTCACATAAGGACTTCGCATTCTCACTGAACTTCTCTGTGTAGGTTACTGGGTCATTCAGGATGCGCTTCTTCACCTCTTTGTTCTCCACCTGTGCGAAGCCGGGGTTTTTTTTTTTTTCAATGAATATGCAAACAGAATAGTAGCTGACGTTTTATTTTGATGTTAGATGTTAAGGGGTTGTACAAAAACAAAAGCTGAAAGTCAAGAATATTTTGCTGAACGCTAAATGCCTATCACACTGAGAGAAGCAACTATTCTACATAACTGAATTCAGGCTTGGAGGTTTTTGAAATTCGAACCCCATTTCTACAATACCCCCATCAGGAGGCGCTCCTAGCTAAATATTTAGAATTATAAACATATGAATGGGAATTTCAAATCAGTTGGTGAGATCAACCATGCTAATCTGATCAGCATATTCCTATAGGTCAGAGTCTGTTCCCCAGTTCCTGTCCTGGAGGGCTGGGGTCCAGCACAGAGATTTTCCTGCTCTAATACACTTAGAAAAAGCGAAAGCACTAAACTGTGCTTGATTCCGACCCTTCAAGAGTGGAATCGGGGAACCCTGGTTTAGGTCTTGCGACCATGGATTCCTCATTCAGTGCACCTGATTTGAAAAACCTCTGATCATTCACATTTTGCTGTCAGACTGTAACGAGAAAAGAATGATTCAGTGAGAAATCAAGTTTACACAATCATCAGATACTTGATGATATGGTGAAATAGTAGCTATTTTTGTGGTGAATGGATTATCATGCACCATTAGTCATCAGTAGTTCTCTCTCGGTTAGTTTATTTTATACCTTTATTTTATATATCTTGATGTATATGCATATGTACTGTTTTAGAACCGTCTTTATTTTATTGGTCGATTTACTTAAAAAAAAAAAAAAAAAAAAATCATCCATGTTTTTAAAAAATGTAGAGATTGTGGATGAGATAGACTTCCATTATGTTTGTATGTCCAGTGCAAAAACTGGGGAGCAAACATTTAAAAAGCAAACATCAACTACCTTTTGGTGTAAAACAGAATTTTTTCCTGATCCATTCCCTGAAATTGTGTGGATCTATGAATCACAAGACAAATACAGTTCTTGGAGGTTACATTTGTGTAAAAATGTAGTTGGTCACCTTCTCCCCTCGAGTCCTGAAGGGGCCTTTGGCGGCAATGAACTCGTAGAGAGTGACCCCAAGAGCAAAGTAATCTACAGTGTAGTCATACTCATCTCCTTTCAGCAACTCAGGGGCCATGAATCCTGAATTCAGAATTCGGAAAAGAAAAAAGTCAAAAGGTCAGAAGTGTTCTCATACATTCATAGAATGGCCTTAATAACACAATGTCTAGGAGTCCTTTTTTTGTGAAAAGTGTTATTGCAGTTTAACTGGGACCAGTGGTTCTCTGCCTTTCTGGCCAATTATGCATGCTCACTAGTCAGGGTCTACAATCAATCATGCAATCATTTACATCCAGGATCCAGAGCAACAAAACAGAAAAGGGAGATTCTGAGATTTGTGCCCCAACTGGAACTTCAGAACACACCTGGAGTCCCAGCGTAGCCTTTCGTCTTCTCCTGGTCGTCTGCTAACTCCACAGCCAAACCAAGGTCAGAGATACGCACGTTACCTTTGAACAAACATCAGCACAATGGCAAACAAACGTCAAAGACCGTACTCCTAGCTAAAACAACAATCACTGCCATGTTTATACAGTATTACAAAAGCATTAAGTGCACCGTGTCCGTCATTTTTGTACGCCTTTGTACTGTACGTCACATATCTTCTTAAATGTCACCAGTTTCTAGCAGCAATTTTGGAAAAAAAAAGACTGCCCTTTTCACCTTCATTGTCAAGAAGAACATTCTCTGGTTTCAGGTCTCTGTAGATGATTCTCTTCTGATGAAGGTGCTCCAACCCTTGAATGATTTGAGCTGTATAATAACATGCCCTGGGCTCATCAAAGCCCGGATTATTCTCATCTACATTATAAATGTGGTACCTGAGAACAAAGTAAGCACAGAATCTCATTTCAGATATTCTTCAAGCACTTTAAAGGCACATAAACAATACAATAATGCTAAGACATAATGAACGGTTTGTTAATTAGCCAATGAGTTGAGTCAGTTATGAAGTACTGAAGTAGTTTTAAAAAAAATTAAAAAAAACCCTGAACATATATAGAGGTTCTTGAGGACTGGATCTTAACCTCAGGTCTCCTCCATTCATGATGGTCATGACCAGACAAAGTTCTGTTTTGGTCTGGAAGGCGTAGGCCAGGGAAACAATGAATCTACTATGAACACGAGCCAGAATCCTTTTCTCCACCATGGCACCCTAGACAAGACCAAGATATTCAAATTATAAAATCATTTCCACACGTCACATTTTAATGGAATGTTTGCATTAGGTGTGAAATTAAAACTACATGTAAAAACATAGACGAGTGACTAAATGTAAGCTGTCTCTCTGTTAGAAATGATTTTGCCTAAGAAACTGTTCTTCAGTTCAGTGTTTGATTACAATGGTGGTCATAGGTTCAGGTTCCTTGCTGCATAAATGTCCATTATACAATTAAGTACAACACAACCAACAGTATTATGCTTATCCTTTCTTTATTGGTATTTTCTGCAGTGTTTCAGAGAAGCAATAATTCTCATGTCCCAATGTTAATATTTGCAATAAAGCACTTAGACAAATCTGTTCCATATTTAAAGATGTTGAGGGTGGCACTAATCTAAAGTTTGTTTTTATTAGCCTTTATCTAGTTCCCATAGTGTTCATTCAAATGATACATTGTTGCTAAAATACAATTGCTTAAAATTATATTTTTTCCCCCTTTGAATAATACTTTTTATTTGACACCTTCTGTGCTGCCAAAATGCTCAATTGTTCTGATTTGGACACTTTTTTAAATTTAATATACTTCCAGTGCATATATCCATTGAAGTACTTGTATCCCATTGCGGTTCAATTTTGGCCCATTCCTTTTGGGCAAATAATCTTCAATTCCCAAAGGTTCCGCAGATCCATCTGATGGGCTTGTAATTTCAAAATCCAAAATAAATGTTTAATGCGATTTAAGTCAGGAGATTGGCTAGGCTTCTGGAGATATTTTTGGCTGCATGTTTGGGGTCGTTATCATGTTCTCCCCAGATCCACTTTCTTGGCTGCTGAGATTAAATTCTCCACTAATATGTCCCGGTACTTCACCGCATTCATGTTTCCTTCAGTGATGTGTAATTCTCCAGTACCGTTCGGCGAGAAGCAGCTCCGTATCATGATGCTCCCACCTCCTTTATTAGGATCATACATGCAACCCTTCTTTCTCCAACATGATAAGCTGAATTATTACCAGAGAGTTACATTTCTATCTCATGTGACCAGACTATATTGTTCAAAAAGTTTTGATTTGTTTAAAGTCTTTTAGATGTGCACGTCTTCGCTTCTTTTTTAAGCAGAGGAGTTTTGCGTGTGGTGCAGGGACAGAGATGATCGTGGTGTAGTTTTTGTTAACTCTTTTCGAGTTGACTGCTGGCTTCTCCCTTACCTTATCTGATCATTAATCTGAGTGTGTGTTGTGAAATCTTGCATGGATACGCCTGTTTGGGGATGAATAGTTATGGTTTCATCAACTTTCCAACTATTTTGTACTGACAGGGATGATTAAGGTCTTTTCTCTGGCTCTGGAGCTTTTTCCACTCAAGTGTTGTTTAATAATGTTGTCCCCTAGGAAGCTCCATCACCTTCACAATGATTATTACTTGTGTAAAAGCTTCTCAAACACTGGCAACATCTTTCATAATCACACCTGGTACACTTTGCACAAGAACATTTCTGTGCAGCATTTAGAACTCGATTTATTTTTATATAACCTTAAGACGTATTTTTAATATAGTACCTCAATACTTTTTTTTTTTTTACTTTTTTTTTCCAAATATATCTTCTTAATGCTTATGAATAGACCTTTTTTTTGTTCATATTTACAAGTAGAGAAAAAAGATGTGTGTAAATTTGAAATGGATATGTGAAATGGAAGTATATTAAATAACAAAAAAAAAAAAAAAAAAAAAGGTGTCTGAATACTTATTTCCTATCACTGTAACATTATAGTACAGTGCAACACTAGATAAGTGGCTTAATTACTGACACTTACAGAACAGGATCGTGGGCCACTTTGAAATCCACAGTAGTGAGTCTTATGCAACTAAGCAGCTCTTGTGATCTGAGTAACAATGACATTCAACTGAAGGTGAAAGACTCTGTACGAGTTGTTTTGGATTCTGGTATATTTACCTTTAAATAAGTACATGGATTGGTTTAGACTAGGAGGACATTTCCTAATATAATAGAGCAGACATGTGCTGTACATATATCAGTACATATGGTTTATACACAGTGCTCGTTCACCAAAAACTTTGGAAAAGTTTGGCATGTGGGGTTTTTCCTGACCATGTTTGATGTAAACTGTTATGTTGAATAAAGCCCTGTTCAGGATTTGCCGGACTTGACAAGCAATTTGATCATACTGCATCCTCGCAGACTCAACAATGATTCAGTGGTGTCTGGAGAACTTTAAACTCCACTGATCTAAATCATGATTCTTACCTCATGGCCTTTCCTCTTCTTAAGCCTTTTTTTATTCAACTTCTTGCAGGCATACATCTTTCCTGTGGCCCTCATCTGGCAGGCAGACACCTCGCCGAAGCCCCCCTTCCCAAGCACGCGGAAGTCCAGGAACCAGTCCTCACCCATGGGCTGCATCTCCAGCCACTTCCATTGCAGGAACCTCTTGAAGTACATGGTCTCCAGGTAGAAGGTATATGGGACCTCCTTAAGGAAATCAAGAACGCAGGCTAGAATGACAACAAACAAGTCATCTGAAGCATTCTCATGCCGCTCTTTCACCTTGGTGATGTCATTTTCAGGCAGAAAGGGACAGAAGTACTTGGCTGCAGGGTCCATGTAGCGTTGGAGGATCTTGGCAGCCTTACTGACACGATCCTTGTCCTCAGCTGTGTCATATTCCTCCACATCCTTCCATAGGCGACAGGGCCCCTTGTACTCATTAGTTGTTTCTAGGTATTCCTGGAACAGGCGCTTGCCAATGGGTTGTTCGACACAGATACTGTTAAACTGGAGGTCCAGTGTCTCCCTAAGGCCCTCACATATTGTGATGTGAGGCAGTTTGAGCTTGGCATGGTACTTCTTGTCCCGATTTGCTGCTGGGTTTGCTGTGCCATCGAAGCTTCCACGAGCTGAGATGTATGCCGAGTTGGCTACCACTGTTGTAAGACCACCAATATCCATGGTGTCAAATCAATGGGTGAACGTGACTGGGAGAAAATACAACTAATTGAGCAGAAAAACAATTACTCTGGTTCAGGCCTTGAGCATTGGGACTCAGCACTTCTCTCCAAATAGACAGAGTGCCAATAAAGGAAACAAAAGGAAGTAGACTGGATAACCAGACATCAAAATCCAGAATCTTGGAGAAATTGCGTCTTGAAGGATTCAGGCAGAGAAAGTGTCCGCAGAATCCAGCTTGGGGCTTTGGTCAGACAGTAGCATGAAAGACTAAGCCCTATGGCACAGACACTCGAGCACCCAGATCTGCCTGTCTCATCACCTTTCATAAAGCCCTTATCTCCTAACTCCATAATACCTTCCCCATGTTAACCCTTGAGGACTCAACTTTCAAACCCAAAATGTGTGTTAAATCAATTCACTCTAATACTTAAAAAATAGACAGCAAGATGGCTTGTTGGTCAAGTGGATCACTCTGGCTTGCTTTGTGACATTACTTCCTAACAATATCTGGCCTTTATGAGGCACACTTGACCCCTGGAGTAGATTATCTTAGGGGTTATGAACTCTCTTGTAACTAAGCTTCTTCCTATCAATCTCAAGCCAAATACTCTGCTAAAGTGTTTAAGCGAATAACACTCACTGAAAAAATCTTGGCATTTGCTTCCCATGGTGAATGTTAACTCTAAAACCAAACAGTTTATCTCTGCAGTGTGCTGGGTCCTACTCTCTGATAAGGTACCAAGATCTTACTCAAACTCAAGCTGAGATCTCATGGCCTTATCCAAGGCTTCAAGGTGACCACAACGAATCTCTGCACATTTCCATTACTGAGAATGAGGATACCTGTGAGTGGTTAGTCCTGCCCAGAGTTATGCATGTTAATTGTGTGCTTATCACCATATATAAAAAGACACGGGATAGGTGCACAACCGTTGTGCCCACACAACACAGAGAAATCAAAAGAAATACCCAAAGGAGACAGGTAGTCCAACTGATAGAGGACAGCTTGTAAATTAATTTGGAAAACTGACAGTTTGGTAAGATTTTCTGCAAACTAGTACCTCCCAGTCAAGACCTAAACAATGGCTACTCTGAAGGAAAAGAGAACCTGCGGCCAAAAGTGTCAAGATTTTGGCCATTTTGTTTGGAATTCTGATGAAGGGAAATTTATGGGTAGAACACCAGCAAAATGGGGTAAGTACTGCAAATTCTTCCCTCAAGTAAAATTGCAATTAATCAGCTAAATAAACATTCCGGTAAAAGTTGAACAACAATTTACTCATGCAAGTTAAAGTAGAAAAGTAAAAACTTAAAGTATGTTTATACTTAAATTTACTTAATGTATGAAAGTAAAGGTACAAAAAAAGAAAAAGATGTCTGATAGTAAATTGATGCCCCTTTCACCAAGGAAAATGAGAAAACCTTAGCTAAGGCTAACTAACAGCAACCTTTTGCCTAAAATCCTAGCTATCATGATACAAACTAGTTGAGTGGTAATAGCTAGCTGTCCCCATACAAACTGTGTTAGAATTACATAGCAGCAAACAGATTACAAGTTCTAGTCTTGCTGTCACATCTGTTAAAGCTTTAGATTTGTTAGGAATCTTCGATCTCCTTGTAGCTGTGAGAACTGGGGGGGAATCACATCGTGACCTATTTATGATTTTAGAAAAATGTAGTGATGTAGAAAGTAAAGATTTCCCTTTTGGAATCTGGTCAAAAGAAGAAGAAGAAAAAAAAAAACTCATGTAAATCACAGATACTTAAAAACCAGACTGTTACAGCTCACCTCAGGTCATTTTTAAACAATTTATACAATAAAAATGTAAAGCTCGGCTTTAACTGTTCTTTCATAGAACAGCTGCACCAATAGACTTTTGCTAAATTATCAAGGATATATTCCGACTTCAATGAGTCTTGCTTGAATTCTGCGTATTTTCCAAAATTCAATTAGCAAGGACACACAACCTATGACCTTCTTATGACTTTCTCATGTCCTTTTTTGTGTGACGTGAATTATGGTATATTTGTTTTGGGTAAAATGAGTCACGGCTTTAGTGAATGTTGCCGACAGATAAGAGAGAGATAAGCAATTCTTTGCAGATGGACATCAAGATATGGATATTTTTCATGCTGCTTGGTGATTGTTTACCAATTAAAAACAAGCACAATGAGGTGCACAAAAGACTTTTAAACTTGACTTTTTTTTTTTTTAAAAAAAAAACAACGTATACATCTCTTTATTTCAGTGTACATCAGCCTGTATTATGTAGCATTCTATGTGGTGATGACAGCCTTGTTTTCCCTGGCCATCTACGTGCTCATGTACACATTGGACCCATACACCCCAGACTACCAGGATCGATTAAAATCGCCAGGTTAACAAACCCTTAAAGCTGTCTTTCATTGTGATGCATATTGACACACACACGGTGCTTTCAGGCTGACATTGCTTCATGCTTTTTTATAGGTGTAATGGTTTGGCCGGACACGTATAATGATGAAGTGCTAGAGATCACCTACAACATGTCTGATAAGAAAAACTGGATGAAGAACTCCAAAATTCTTCAGAAGTTCCTTCAACGTATGTATCGACTCTTCATATACAAACCCCAAAAAAATGAATACAGCCTAACATTTAATCCTTCTTTTGCTTCTCCCTTTAATTCAGCATACAACGACACCACACAGGCACAATGCAATCTTTACAACTGTAGTACTGGCAAGTACTTCATCCAACATAAGTACAGCGCCCCAAAACATACAAAGTGGTCCTGTCCTTTCTACCAAAGCACACTGGGTAACTGTTCTGGCATTGAGGACCCCACATTCGGTTACAACACTGCCCAGCCATGTGTAATCATCAAGATGAACAGGGTAAGGCAGGGTTGTATAGAAACAATCCAAAGGCTGGCTTACAGTGAATTTGAGTATTTCCTCATTGTTCTTCTCAGGTCATCAATTTCCTGCCGAACAACGGAACAGGACACGCGCCGTATGTGAACTGCACCGTGCTGGTGAGTGTGGGCCATATTAGTCGATGGATGTCAAACGCTGATATCACTGATAAGCCTAATGGGAAACGTTTGTCTGTTTATAGGAAGGTCAAGATAACGTTCGTGGCTATGAGTACTATCCTGTTAATGGAACTCTCGACCTCTCATACTTTCCATACTATGGCAAGCTGGCCCAGGTCAGCACCTTCACCGTGTATTCTGCTCTTTCACAGAAATATCTGTAAACATCACGTCTCAATGAACTTGTGTTGTATTCTCTCCTAGCCAACCTACGTGAATCCGCTGGTGGCTGTGAAATTTGATCTCATTAAACAGAGGCATGCGGTGATCCAGTGCAGGGTAATGGCCAACAACATCGCGTATCAGAACGTCTACGATCCCTATGAAGGAAAAGTGATCTTTCATTTAACCGCACTGAGTTAGCCATGTTCAAGATTACATTTGTGCCTTTTTTTTAAAATTTTATTTTCCATGTCATTCCAGTATGAATCAATAACACAAAAAACTTGCTTTGCAAATCAACCTTTGTATTAGAGACAATATTAAGGAATTAAAAAAAAAAAAAAAAAAAAGAATCTAGTTGTATTTACTTGTCCAAACTGTATTTTCTTAATTTAAAATGGTATGTAAGTTAATTATCAACATACAGTAAGTCATAAAGATATGAATAAAAGATTACAAATACCTTATGCTTTTCGTAGCCCTTCCTGAAATAAGAAGCTTAGACACGCAGACGAACTATAGAACAACCCCACGTCCATATAAACCCATATAAAATGTATATTATCTGTAGGATATTTGTTGTTCTTTAAAAAATAATTGTAAAAAAGGAATTTACATAAAAATGGACACCTGCAGACATGTAATATTCATTCTTAACTAGAGATACTGCCTTTGGAATTACAAGTCAAAGGTTATTATAATGGGGGACTTGGTGGAAAGTGTTCAATCATTCCAAAAGCCTTCTAAGGTAAGAAAAATAGTTGCCTGTATGAAAAGAAGTAAGGGAACAGTTTAAAAAAAAAATCTTCCATATCAAGCTGACGGTTAAGAAAATGGCTTTCCATATTAAAATTCCTGTACGAGTCTTTGGATAGGAAAAGTGATCACATGAGCATTAGGTCTCAACGTCCAACAGAATCATAAACAGATGGGGGGGACAAAAAAAACCAAAACAAAACAAACAAAAAAAACCACTGAATTAAAAAAAAATTCTGTTTCCAAAGCACCACTGAGGTCCTTTACAAGGCAGCTGCACTTTGCTCAGCAGACTGTGAAGGGTTGCTAGAACATACAACCATATGAGCATTTGTAGAGGTCACAGAAGAACAGAAACCTCTCATTAGAACATACATCTCACTCCACACACACACACACCACCATGCTGCAGGCGGTGCAGACGATTGCAAAGGCAGGGCAAAGGAGCTAATCTTCATCTTCGTCCTCATCAAAGTCCTCATCGTCCTCATCTTCGTCCTCCTCCTCGTCTTCCAGGAAGGATGCTGGAGTATCACGGGAGCTGCCATGGTACGAGCTGTTGGAGCTGGAGGCCACAGTGGCAACAGCTCCATTATCACTATAAAACAATGAGTAACGGAGGGAAAGGAGGGGAATAAAAAAAAAGAAAAAGATCAGGCATGCTGCTATAGGAAAATAATCAACGACAGGGTGGTGTGATACTTATAAAAAGTACGTTGTGACGTTCATTAATAAGTTTACTGTTACATTTACATATAATAGCTATAAACAAATTTCCTCTCCTCATCTTCTTAAATGAAACATTTTATATCTGTTCATTATTATTAAGCTTAGATTATGCTACAAGCATCTAGCATGCGAGTCCTTGTGAAGTGAAGTGAAAGTGACGTGTGGCCAAGTATGGTGACCTATACTCGGAATTTGTGCTCTACATTTAACACACACAGTAGTGAACACACACACACACACACACACACACACACACACACACACACACACACAGTAGTGAACACACACCCGGAGCAGTGAGCAGCCTTTTTTTGCTGCGGCGCCCGGGGAGCAGTTGGGGGTTCGGTGCCTTGCTCAAGGGTCTCACCTCAGTCGTGGTATTGAGGGTGGAACAGAGCGCTGGTCATTCACTCCCCCCACCTACAATCCCTTCGGGTTACAAGTCCGACTCTCTAACTGTTAGGCCACGACTTCCCCCAGTAAGTTGTGTAAGATATTACTACAGAAATGATAACGAGCCTTCTGACAATCAGACTGGAGAATTCAGCAGCACTGTGTTATAAAGTGTTTACAAACACTAAAGAAAGTCGAATGAATCGATATGAGTCGGCACTATGTACTGAGTTATTCTATTTATTCAGTCGATGCTCACGGACTTCATGATTATCAGTGGTTCTTTACACATCCCTAAGTTTTATTTATAACTGCATGTATGCTGAATCTTATCTGCAATCCTCGAGTAGATGAATTCTTTCGGTCACGGCTGAGATTTGCTCCTACGCGGTCAGTGAATCCCATTTGAGCTTGTAGGTAAAAATAGAAATACTAATAAAACTAATCTAAACTATGTGCATGCAAAACTCACCTGTTTGTACGAGAATAGCCTCCATTGGGCTGCTTATGGATGCCCTGTGCCATATCTAAACAAACACAAACAAATTAGAATAAAATACGATTTATTTATAACACAATTGTATTATATTGTACAAGTATTGTATAGAGAAAGAGAGAGAGCGAGAGAGGAGGAAAGAGGAGAAAAAAACAAACAACAACAACAACAACAAAAAAACCCCACATACAACACAGTTTTGCTGTAGTTTAATCAGCCCTATTGGGTCAAGACATATACATCTACATGTAAAATGATCAGTTATTCAAAAGAAATAAATGAATATAATCCCAATATAAATATAATTCCAATATGTATTGGAACTCTGCATAGCAGTGAAGTTAGTTAATGATGCAGATGAATTAACAGTACCTACACTCCTCCGAAAGTATTGGAACGGCAAGGCCAATTCTTTTGCTTTTTTGCTATACACTGTAGACATTTGGGTTTGAGATCAAAAGATGAATATTAGAAGACAGATCAGAATTCCAGCTCTCATTTCCTGATACTTACATCTAGATGCGTTAAACAACGTTTTGCTCAGATTCTACAAGTGATCAAAAATATTGGAACATGTCATGACTGACAGGAGTTTCTTGTTGCCCAGGTCTGCCCTGTTACATTGATTGTTTAAACAATTAATAGCTCTGAATGTCTACTCTTGGTTTGAGCTCTGGGTTTTGCCTGCGAAGACTGCATTTGTTGTTAAAAAGAATAAACCAACATGAAGACCAGAGCGCTGTCTATGTGAGAAAAGAGAGTCAAAATCGATCAGAGCCATTGCACAAGCATTGGGTATAGCCAGTACAAATTTGAAATGTCCTGAAAAAGAAAGAAACCACTGGTGTACTAACAACCAGACATCGAACAGGTCGGCCAAGGAAAACAACAGAAGTTGATGACAAACATTGTGAGAGCTGAGGAGAAAAAAAACAACAACCCAAAAACAACAGTCAGTGATATCACAAACAACCTCCACAGGAGAGGGGTGAAGGTATCACAATCCACCAGTCGAAGAAGACTTCAAGAGAAGAAATATAGAGGCCATACCACAAGATGCAAACCGCTCGTCAGCAGTAAGAATCGGAAAGCCAGATTAGAATTCATAAAGAAATACAGAGATGAGCCACAAAAGTTCTAAAACCAAGATCAACCTCTACCAAAGTGATGGAAAGGCCAAAGTGTGGAGAAAGAAAGGATCTGCTCATGATCCAAAACAAACGAGCTCATTGGTCAAGCACGGTGGAGGTAGTGTCATGGCTTGGGCTTGCATGGCTGCTTCTGGAAGAGGCTCACTAATCCTTATTGATGATGTTACTCATGATGGTAGCAGCAGAATGAATTCAGAAGGCTACAGAAACATTCTGTCTGCCAATTTACAGAGAAATGCATCCAGTGTAATTGGGAAGAATGTCATCATGCAGCAAGACAACGACCCAAAACACACCGCCAACACAACAAAGGACTTCATCAAGGGGAAAAAGTGGAAGGTTTTAGACTGGCCAAGTCAATCACCATACCATAACCCAATTGAGCATCTAACCAATTAAGGAGACTTATGGGAGGAATGATGGGTGATATTTCAGTTCAGATATTTCACAGCTTATTGTAGCAGTGCACACTCTGGCGTTGGTTGAAAGCCAAACCATGTGAAAGTTCACACTGCCAGAGTGCACAGACAACAAAAATTTTACTGGATTAACTTTACATCAGCTCCCAACCAGGGAGGGTGAAGGCTAATACGTGGCTCCTCAGAGACACGTGAAGCCAGCCAACAATTTCTTTTCAATTTGCGCTCATGCTGTGCCACAAGGTAGCGTGACACATTCAAAGAGAGCTTATTCCATGTCTCCCAACATGGATGTAAAAGCCAAGATGAACTGTGCTCTTTGAGAAGAGTTTGAGTTCTGACCTGTTACATACGGTTCCAGAGCTTTAGGTACAAGGGTCCGGGCTATCTTCAGATTTTCTGGTGTGCATTTGCCTGACTCGAGCCCAAACGCCATGCCCATGCGCTTCAGCACCTCGATGTCATCATGGATCTCGAACATGTTGTCAAAGTTAAACAGGTATTCAAACCTGTGGAGGACAACACATTTATGCTGAGCACGATTGAGGAATGTCGTGAGAGCAGGAGAACAAGTCAGCATGAGTCTTACTTGTCATTTGAGATGCTGCAGTCGATGACGGTCTTCTTGCTGGTGTTCACTATGATGAAGGGGAGGTGGATGACCGTGTTGGGAGGAGGCCTGTGGTTCTTCTGCTCTGCATCGCGATTCCTTTGCACTAGGCGCTTGAAGGCTATTTGCTAGATTTATTTTTTATGTTCAATACAACAGTGTGAGATTAGGAGCCATAATAAACTTGTTTTAAATAAACATTCATACTCGTATGTGTGCGTACCTGTAGTATAAGCTCTTGAAGCTGGGACTGTTTCTGCTTGATTCTTTCAAGTCGTCTCTGGCGCTCGGCCTTTCGTGAAGGAAACACACTCTGAATCGATACGGTATACAGATAACGCTGCATGCATGCATAAATCAATGATGTTCTACTGATTTCATTCATATTAAAACCACTGGCCGGGATGTACAGTTGCATGCAATGCTTTGGGTCCCTATTGGGTTCCAGTTAGAAAAACAATAACTTCTTTAATAAGCTTTTCATAATAAAAGCAAGCTTAAAGTTTGCTGTAGTTAATTTCTTAGAATGTGCCTAAAGACTTGTAGTAAATGTGTTGACTTAAGTCTTTTTCAAAGCATGAAAAGCTCAACAGGCTCAACATATACACAGATCAGCCATAACATTAAAACCATTAACAGGTGAAGTGAATAACATTATCTCATTACAGTGGCACCTGTCATGGAGTGGGATATATTAGTCAGCAAGTGAATAGTCAGTTCTTGAAGTTGATGTGTTGGAAGCAGGAAAAATGGGCAAGTGTAAGGATCTGAGGGACTTGGACAAGGGCCAAATTGTCATGTCTAGAAGACTGGGTCAGAGCATCTCCAAAACAGCAGGTCTTGTGGGGTGTTCCCAGTATGCAGTGGTTAGTACCAGGCATATGGCACCAGGATGCACTATGGCAAGAAGGCAGGCCGGCAGAGGCAGTGTGATGCTTGGGGTAATGTTCTGCTGGGAAACCCTGGGTCCAGGCATTCATGTGGATGTTACTTTGACACGTACCATCTACCTAAACATTGCTGCAAACCAAGTGCACCCCTTCATGGCAACGGTATTCCCTAATGGCAGCTCTTTCAGCAGGATATTGCATCCTGCCACACTGCAAAAATTGTTCAGGAACATGACAAAGAGCTGAAGGTGTTGACTTGGCCTCCAAATTCCCCAGATCTCAATCCAGTCGAGCATCTATGGGATGTGCTGGACAAACAAGTCCATGTCTTGACGAGTCAGAGCTGTTTTGGCAGCACAAGGGGGACTTGCACAATATTAGGCAGGTGGTTTTATTGTTATGGCTGGTCGGGGTATGTTTTGACCCATTCTAAAATGTCTTTTTTGCATTGAGCTGTACTTTATGTATGTTGTATACATTAGTTTCTAACCTCCAGTTCTTTGCACTCCTGAGCAGAATTGGTTGGGAAGCCGATCCATTTGATTTCCTTCTTGTCTTTGGAGATGATGTTCATCGCCATTAGGACATTTAGTGCATCATATACCCGCCTCCGAATGTTCTTCTGGTCATAAACATGCTATTGGTACAGGAACATATGGAAAAATCTAAGTTAGATCAACCAAGAAGGGGAGGGGAAAAAAAAAAAAAAAAAAAATTCAGTTTTTATTACTATATAATAAAATAATGAAATAATATAAAATATAGACAAGAAAAGGTCTAGAAGATGTGAATCTTTAAAAAAAAAAAAAAAAAAAGAGAGAGATAATTTTAGATTTTAGGAAACATGTGAAACTTCAGTTGATTTTTCGTGGTCAGCAAATCCTTAGTAGCTAGTCAGAAAAGTAAATTTGAGCACCAAACTCTTCTAGGAACTTCTATGGGTGCATGACCCAGTAAAGTTAGATGTAGTTTAACTCACATTCTAAATCAAATATATTGCTTTTATCCATCTACTCTATTCTTTCCACGCCAACATTCCGCTGTAGGTATTTTATTAACAATGTATTTGAGAAACAGTAATAAAAAGGCACAACCTGACCTGACAGAGGCCCGTGTTAATGGTGAGATCTTACGGATTCATTGGGAGAGATGTTGTCTCCAGAACTCAGCTCAGTCACCAGCTCGTCGGCGACCTCATTATAGGAGGTTACGCCTTTCTTCTGAACCTTCTCGCACACCTTCATGGAGAAATGTCTCAAGCCTTTCCCATTCTTGTCCCCTCTTCTACTGCTGCGTCTGTAGGGGAGAAAAAACAAAGTCATTAAGGTGATTTGCTGATCTCTGATTCCTTCATTCTGACATTTACGCCTTGTGATGGTACCTTGAATTAGAGCCGCCGACCTGCTCTCTGCAACTTCACAGCTATTGTACGATCTCAAATCCAGTGTTCTTGACTGCAAAGTGAAAACTCTGGTGGCTAGCCCCTGCTGTTACTAAATCGTTCTACACCTTTTAGAGCGAAGAGTTATCCTGCTTTTAGCACTGGCAGGAATGACGGTATTACTTTCATGGATACGGTCACCCTAGGATTATTTAAGTACCGTATTCTAGACTATGACAAGTTGAGCAAATATAGCTTCAATTATCTTTTAATTACAAAATATTCATGTTGACCTACACCACATATAACTAATAACTAGTTAATCTCTGTAATACTAGACTTCAACCTAGGGTCTGTGATGTATAACCAGAGGTTCTGTGATTTTATTATTGTTTTTATAATGACAGTATGGTGGTGTAAATAACTACTAACTACAATTAAATGTGTTCTGCTTTTATGTTTTTAGAGCAATTCAGTTTGTATAGTTTCAAGCCTAATAGACTGGCCACTTACATTGTGTGGGTGCAATCTAAAGCTCAGTGGCTTAAAAGTGTAAATACTTGGATTGAACAATAAATTTAATGAAAGTAACTGGTTTGGGTTTTGTGTGTGAAACAGTCAGGAATAAAAGCTCTAATGGATCCAGTAAATATAATGATACACAGAGTTTGCATAATTCTAATGCTTGAATGCTGGATCATATAAATAAAACAAAGCCTTAAGGATAAGGAGGTCAGTCAATGTAAACCCTGGCTGCAAAGTGTTTGGAAATCTCTGTTCTAATAAATAGACAATAAATATTACACTGTAGGTGAATAAACAAACAACCTGCAAGTAAGTGGCATTATTTAACCATAGCTGCTAAGAAAAGATGCCTCTGATACTGCATAGGACCAGCATGAGGACTGAGACAACTGAGGCCGTCAGTGGTCATTTTTAAAAAAAAAAAAAAAAAAAACAGGTTGTGTTAGAGTGGTTAAAAATCCTGCTGAGGTCCAGAGAGGTGGCACAGAGTACATGTGACTTACCCACTGGACCAGGGTGAAGACTCTCGCGTTTGTGTCTGTGGCGTGAGGAACTGAGCACTGGGAGTTCTGGGGCTGGTTAATAGAGCAGCACCAGCAGGAGCAGTGGGCCTCTGAGGAGTGCCGATCACCTACAGATACAGATTACACAATTAATTCTCAAAATTTACCATTACTCAACATGGCCTTTAAACAAGTGGGAGAATAAAACTCGCCATTGATTCAACATGGGTTTGTGGACACCTGACCATCACATCCATATGTGGGCCTTCCCTAAACTTTTAACAAAATGTTGGAAGCACACAATTGTGTAGGATGTCTTTGTATACTGTAGCATTAAGATTTCCCTTCACGCCAACTAAGAGGCCCAAACCTGTTCCAGCATGACATGTTTCGCTTTTGTATGCATCGCAACCAGAATCAGTCATTTTGCTGCATTTTAAAATCTGCCAAAAGTGAAAAGGGAGAAAATTGTATTTAAAAGATTTCATTCCTGACTGCAGCGCAACAGCATCACAGACAACTGGATAATCAGATATTTGATTACAAACTGAAAGGATTGAACTTGCGTCCATTTCTCTGCGACACACAGCTAGCCAACAACTTGATCAAAGTGCGACATTCAGTTGAAATGATTAGACATTTTTCAGTTTCTGTGACCAAAATCACACTCAGCCAGCAAAGTTTTAAACGTCTTTTTAACCACTCTGTTTGTTAAACTGGCTCCTTACGCTGTGATCTTTGCAGGAAGATGCCAGGGCAAGATTAAATAGTAAATACAAACATTTCTACATCGCTGATGTTGATGAATCAATGTAAGTTACAGGCAGGAAAAAAAAGCCAGATTTATTATCTTTGTTGGCCGTTTGTGGCTTAGAATTTAGCCACATCACCATCTAATGAGTTTTTCCATATGACGTTAACAGAAAGCAAACTAATCTTTGAATGGTACAACTTGTAGTTAAAATGTTTTTGAATCTGCAGAGGAAAAAGGCTCAGTGGGCAGCTCTCACCCCTTCCATTCTCTCCTTTATCCAACATTTATGTCAACATCAGACAGTTTGAACTCTTTGATTCATTTAAAGAAGTGTGTTTGCTAAGTGCAGAATATCAAACACTGTGTTAATACAAATCATGCTCCAGGTTCTCATGTTGGGTGGCCAACAATAACCTTTAAGCTGCCGAAATAAAAACGCAAACTAGAACGCTGATGATGCTAGCTTCAGAAAACTTCACAAACATTCGGCCTAACATCATCGTATCATTCATATTAGTGAGACAAAGTGATAACCGACAATATCCCGGTGTCCATCTCCCGCCCAGCTCTGTCTGAGAGCTTGTGTCTGTAATTGGATGATGGCGATGATTTGCGCACTAATCCTGCTGACTCCAAACTTCTGTGATCAGCTTAGGTGGAAGTCTCACAGGTCACCTCGCTTAATGTTAATGGAGGATTTTATCGCTCTTGTTCTCCATACATATTCAAAGGAAGGATGGGGAAACCTCATTGGAGGAGAGAAGAGGTATTAGAGGGAGCCCGGGCTCTAATTCGGGAACAGGTAGAACCTGTGAGAAGGGAAAGGAGCTCTGGTGCAGGCGAGATTAGCCTTATTCGGGAATGGAAAGTCCTATCACATAGTCAGAGACACTGGCAGTCAAAACAAGAGGAGCTGTGTAGTCACGCCAGTTACCCTGGACGGTCATGCCCCTTAGATGTCTTACCACATGTGAAAGCACATTAACGCCAGGGACACTGAGTGCTTTAGGCATTATCTGCTTCACTCCGGTGACAGAAGAAGGATGGACAGTCACGAGAGACACCACAGCACCTGGCAGAGAAAGCGACAGATAATAATACGTCCAGTATTAACAAAAGGTCTGAAGGATGAACTGTGCGTCTGTACGAGTTAACAGCTGGGTGCAAGGCAACAAGATGTCAATGTTCTGTTATGTTCTCGGGTAAAACAGAGCTCTGTATTTTCAGTTCATGACATGCCCTGGACGTCTGCCCTCTGCTGGAGACGATTATACACACTGGTCATAATCAACGGCATGGTGTTAGAACATTAACAAACATTACACAAAAGTTTGTGGTGTATTGTATGAAATGTTCTTTCACAAACCACTTTTTTTTTTTTTTTTTTTTTTTTTTTTTACAGTGACCACCAAAGCGCTGGGGGTTTGGGGACGCTGCAATGAAGAAAGTGTGCATGAAAATATTTCTAGTGTCCACGCCTGAACTAAAACAGACGAGTGGCACCTTTTTCTCCCCCAAGTGCCTGGTGGTTCCTGTATATACACAGTATATGGACTCCAGTTTCTACTGCGACGGGCTGACCGCCCTGAGCAAAAACATTTTAACCACTTTCTAATTACATATAATTACAATATAATTATAAAGTGTTAGATCTGACACTTCATTATAAGACTATTTGCTCATTTTTTTCCCCTCTTTCAGCAGCATCCACGTAATAAATATAATTAACTGATGTTAAAACATTTACAGAAAGATTTCATCAAAGGTACTCGTAAATAGGGGTGGGCAATACGACATGTAGATCACGACTCATTGAAGACATTTCTGTGATACAGGACACGTATCACGATATACACGCAAGCTGTACATTGAAACTGTCAGCAAAACACCGTTACATAAAAGAAAGTGGAAAATATTAATTAATTAGTCGAATTGTTTTATTCAATGTCTGCAAAAATAAACGATTTAACACTGAAGAGAAGGGGGAAAGACTCTTACATCTTACTTTAAAGCTCAGCTTCATCTCCGTCGGAGTTTGCAATTGTCATTTGAAAGTTTTTTTTTTTTTTTTAAATAATAGCTGTGATCTCTCAGAAAACTGTAATGTGACAATTTATCACAATATCAATGTTATATAGTGATACTGCCCAGCCCTTCCAGAGATGGGACTAGCTACAGAATTTGTAGTTATTTGTAGCTGAATATTTGTAGTAGTAGCAGCAGATGTATTTCTGAACTTATTTATGAACTGTGTATTTTAAAGGTTTGTGGTACTCGCACATATGATACAGATGCAGTGGATACACATTAGACAGGAAAAAGCTGGAGCATTTTTTTTTTTTTTTTTTAATTCCAAGCAAACCTCACTGCTATCAGTGTCTGAGAGTCCAATCACAGAAATTATTAAAGGCTAACGGCAAAAGAACTCTAACATGCATACAAGCATAACAAGAACTTGCATCAAGCCTCCAATGTCCTGCGAGAAAGGAACTTAAACCCAGCTGGCCTATTCCTGAATCTAAAAGCTGTGTCTCATCACACCATCCCTTAACAATAACGTGTACAGACGTGCAAAGTAATAAATAACGACACGCACTGTGTTCTACCTGCTCTGACGAACAGCACACCCGGATTCCGAGGCGTACTCACCTGTTCCAGGACTCACGTTCTGAGTGGTGAAAAGCTTCAGCTCTCCACTGGTTTCTTTGAGGCCACCCTTTCGGGGGAGGGAAAAAAAAAAGAGGGTTAGTGGTCAGTCACAACTAGGCATCAGATTGAGTTAGTGGTCTTAAAAAAAGGGTCCTAATCACAGCGATCCTTTAGTCAGTGCATAAGAGAGGGTGGATAATTCGTACATTTATTGACTAACCCACTGTCCAGTCCAGAATTCTGACTGACTAGGCTAAAAAGTGGTAGCTAACATAAGGAATGGAGAGCCATGTTTACACAGTCCCTCCATTTTCACAGGCTAAAAAGGAATTGGACAATTGTCTGATAAGCAGTTTCATGGTCAGGTGTGGCCTGTTTCCTCCTTATTTTATGAAAAATTAGGGAGATAAAAGGTCTAGAGATTCCAGTGCTGAATTTCTATTTGGTAGCCGTTCATGAGAACTCAATATGTGGTCCAAAGAGGCTGAAAAAACAAGAGAGAGACCTATCAGGGAGATAGCAGAACCTTTAGTGGCCAAATCAACCATTTGGTACATTCTTAAAAAGAAGGATTGCACTGCCGAGCTCAACAACACCAAAAGGCCTGGAAGAGCACGGAAGACAACTAATGTGGATGATCGCAGAATTCTTTCCTTGGTGAAGAACAACCCCTTCACATCATCTAGCCAAGTCAAGAACACTCTGGAGGAGGTAGGCGTATCGTTTTCAAAGCCTACAAATCAAGAGACGCCTTCATGAATGTAAATACAGAGGGTTTACCTCAAAAATGCAAACCACTGGTAACATTCAAGAACAGAAAGGCCAGATAAGACTTTGTTAGAGAATCTCAAAAAAAAACAAAAAAAAACAAAAACTGACCAGTTCTTGAAAAAGTCTTTGCACAGATGAAACCAAGATTAACTTGTATCAGAATGATGGGAAGAGAAGAGTATGGGAAAGGAAAGAAAGGGCCCAAGATCCAAAGCATACCAAATCATGTGTCAAACATGTGGAGGCAGTGTTATGGCATGGGCATGTATGACTGCCTATAGAACTGGGTCACTGGTGTTTATTGATGATGTGACTGCTAATAGAAGAAGCAGGATGAATTCTGAAGCATATAGAAATATACTTTCTGCTCAGATTCAGTCAAATGCTGCAAAAGTGATAGGACAGCGCTTCACACTACAGATGGATAATGAGCCAAAAATGCACCGCAAAGCAAAACAAAGGGCTTAAGGCAAACAAATGATCTTAAATGTCCGATGACCTCAACCCAATAGAGCTGCTTTTCACTTAGTGAAGACAAAACTGAAGGCAGAAAGACCCACAAACAAGCAGCAACTAAAGGCGGCGGCAGTAAAGGCCTGGCAAAACATCTCGAGAGAGGAAACTCAGCATTTGTTGGTGTCCATGGGTTCCAGACTTCAGGCAGTCATTGACGGCAAAGGATTTGCCTCCAAGTATTAAAAATAATCCTTATATTTATATTCGTGTTTGTCCAAATACTTCTGCGCCTGTGAAAATGGAGGCACTATGTAAAAAAAAATGCTTGTAATTCTAAACGGTCAATGCAATATTTTTATTAAACCACTTGAATTAAAGCTGAAAATCTACACATCAATATCTCGATTGCTTCATTTCAAATCCATTGTGGTGGTGTACAGAGGCAAAATTCCGAAAATTCTGTCACCGTCCAAATAATTATGGACCTGACTGGATGTAGAAGAGGGTGGATATGGCCTTCTTCCTAGTGACGCAGCATGAGCAGTAGTTTGATAAAGGCGTTTGGCTAGCTTCACGTGTCTCGGAGGAGTTAGTCTTCACCCTCCCTGCTTGATAGCTGTCGTATGATAGGGGAGAGCTGGCTGATGAGTGAAGAAAAATGGGATTTTTTTTTTTTTTTTTTTAATTTCAAGTCATCGTTAAAAGTTCACCACTCAATCAAGTCTGGCTAACACAGAGGTGTCCAATCTTATCCATAAAGGGCCAGTGTGGGTGCAGGTTTTCATTCCAATCAAGCATGAGCCACACCTGATTCCACATGGTTAATCAGCTGACCTTTTGCTTTCAATAGACTCAGGTGTGGCTTCTGCTTGGTCGGAATGAAAACCTGCACCCTTTCTGGATAAGATTCGACACCCCTGGGCTAGCGGCTTTATTTTGTCTCAATGTTTAATCATGAGATGACTGTTCCTTCTAGTAGGAGCGTTAAAAAGCTTGTGCTGCCCTATATCTTGCTCGGTTTCATCAGCGTTTACCACATACTTGTGTGTTCTTGATTCTGAAATGATCGTCTGTCATCTGTGTACACTAATTAACCTGTGTACTAAGAATCATTATAAAAGGTTGTGCCTCAGCTGACGTGTTGAGTACAGCATCAAGGTGCATCACCTCACCATGAAGCACCTTACATTTGAATATGCATACCAAATCCAGAACTTTTGTTCCGCAAACTATGGGGGGAAAAAAAAATAAAAAATTCTAATAGCACAGAAGTTAAATTAACTTGTCCTGGACACAGAGGATTCAGATTTTTCCACCAAAAAGCAACACCAGGCACAAGTAATGATGTTCTGCTGTTAATAATCTTAAACACAAGAAATCTAGTTTGTGACAGAAGCCGAAGGCGGCTATCAAGCTAGCAGTGCAGTCCACGGCGGTAATGGACACACAGGCACTGTGCCTCGTTGTCTCATCTGACACTGCTGGACATGGTGGAGATTTATATATATATATATATAAAAAAAAAAAAATAAAAAAAAAAAAAAAACCCTGGGTATTTAAAAATAAATAAATAAATAAATAGAGAAAAAATAATCATGTGTGGAGGCCTTTCTGTGTTTAGAGTCATTAAAGGTTGCCACGAAGGCTTTATATCATGTAAAGAGTGAGGAAGGATTTTGTTTCGAGATTTAAAAAAGTAAAAAATAAATAAATAAAAAAGTACAGAGGTATTTAAGAGGTAATTAACTCTTAGCTCATCATTATTCACAGAGATTCAATGGTAGTTTCTTCACAATATATTTCCCAGTCCAATATAAAGTATGCAGGAAGGACAGAGGGAGGGGGAAAGAGGAAAGAAAAAAAAAGGAAAAAAAATTTAAAAAAAGAAAAAAAAAAACCCCACAGTCCTTTTAACAACAGATCTACATAAAAGACATGTTTTATCACATGCAACTTCCATACAACTAACTCGAATGATAAACAGGAAGCAGATACAATAGTGTGGATTTTACAATTTGCCAAGCAGCAGCGTGGATCAGCAAATGTCAGTTTCCTCTTTTAGTCTTACACGCTGTATTGATGCCGACGTGGTGTTTGTCATTATCCTAATCGTCCCGTGACACTTACATCTCTTGCCATCATGTTTGGCTCTTGCAGAGGCTGCAAGAGCGTCTTCCCCACTGCACGTTTCAGCTTCTGGTCTGCTTTCCCTGGAGGAAGATGGACAGATCAGATCCTCCACATTCGCTTCATTACAGAACTGAAACTGTGCATTAGTTCCACAACAAAAAGGATTTCAGCAGAGGTACACACACACACACGCATCAATTTACATTTCCAGCTATAATGCTTTTTAGGCTACACTCTTAACAATGAAAATAAAGAACTCTCTCTCTATATATATATATATCCGTGTATCATATCACGTTATTTATGAAACCATCAGACGCGTAACATGGAACATTTAAATAGAGGTTTGCATTAAGACGGAGTTACAGCAAGACCCAACAAAAAGTTTACTCTCATGTGTGTGGGAGGAAGCGGTCGGATATGAAGCTCACGGGACAGCGAAAAGCCACTCGGATTGAAACGAGAGCATATTAAACACTGTTCACTGTGTAGCTCTGACTGTAGAACTGGTTTCATCTAGGCTGAAACATGTCCCGACTAATGAAGCACATTCAGCCGGCTTTCTTTACCATTTCCCGACAGATTTTACCACCTTCCTGACTCGACATCTCCACAGCGGCAACTTGCAAACTGGCACTATATGGCCAAAAGTAAGTGGACACCTAACCATCACACCCAGATGTGCTTTTTGAACATCTCATTCCAAACCCATGGGCATTAATATGGAGCTGGTCTCCATTTTGCTGGTATAATAATCCCCACTCTTCTGGGAAGGCTTTCCACTAGATTTTGGAGCTTGGCTACAGGGATTTGTGTTCATTCAGCTACAAGAGCATTAGTGAGGTCAGGCGCTGATGTTGGTGAGGAGGTCTGGGGTGCAGTCGGTGTTCCAGTTCATCCCAAAGGTGTTCAGTGGGGTTGAGGTCAGGGCTCTGTGCAGGACACTCGAGTTCTTCCACTCCAACCTTAACACACCACGTCTTCATGGAGCTCGCTTTGTGCACAGCGGCATTGTCATGCTGGAACTGGTTTGGGCCTCTTAAGCTGAATTCACGCCATGTCGTAATTACTAGATTCTCATTTGTAAAAAGCAATCACGTCCTTGTAGAACTCATAACTACAACTTGTAAACTATGAAATTTCTAAGAGCCCCGACTTGGACCACCTGACCGCTGCAACGCCATGTGGAAACACTCAAAATGGCGGCGGTTTCTGCAGTAAAATGTAGTTAAGTAGTTATCTCTGATGTGCTTTCTTTGTTCTTCAATATTTAGTTAGTTCCAGTGAAGGGAAATTGTAAAGCTACAGCATACAAAGACATTCTATACAATCGTGTGCTTCCAACTTTGTGGCAACAGTTTGGGGAAGAACCACATTTGGGTGTGAGGGTCTGGTGTCCACAAACCTCTGACCTTATTAATCGGATATAAAAAGTCTACACACCCCTGTTAAAATAGCAGGTATTTGTGATGTAAGAAAATGAAACCAGGGTAAATAATTTCAGGACTTTTTCCACCCAATGTGAAATTACAGCATATAAAAAATGAAGTGAAAAACAATCAGAAACACTTTAGTGAGAAATAGGAAAAATAAAGAACTTACAATAACGTGGTGGCATAAGTGTGCACACCCCTAAACTAATACATTGAGGTCTGGGCTCTGGCTAGGTCAATCTTCTCTTGGTTAAGCCATCCTTTTGTTGATTTGGATGTACGCTTTGGGTCATTGTTGTACTGAAAGGTGAAATTCCTTTCCATCTCCAGCTTACTAGCAGACACCTGAAGGTTTTGCACTTAAATCGACTGGTATTTGTAGCTATTCATGATTCCCTCCACGTTGATAAAAGCCACAGTTCTGGCTGAAGAAAAGCAGCCCTAAAGCATGATGCTGCCACCACCATGTTTCACCATGTTTATGGTGTTCTTTTGGTGATGCGCATTTTTTGTTGTTGCACCTAACATACCATTTGGAATTATTATACCTTATCAGACCACAACACATTTTGCCACATGGTATAAGGTGGTTTGGTAGAGCTTGGATGTTTTTTTGTGAGAAAGGTCTTCTGTCTAGCCGCCCTACCCCACAGCCCAGACATGTGAAGAGTATGAGATTATTGTCACATGCAGAGAGTAATCAGAACTTGTCAGATATTCCTGTAGCTCCTTTAATGTTGCCGTAGGTCTCTTGGCAGCCTCCCTGGTACGTTTTTGTCTTGTCATTTTTATAAATTCTGGAGGGACGTCCTGTTCTTGGTGATGTTGCTGTGGTGCTCCATTTTCTCTATTTGTTGACGATGGTCTTTATGGTGTTCCACAGTACATCTAATGTTTTGGAAATTCTTTTATACCCCTCTCCTGATCGAGACCTTTCAACAAGTGAGATATCACTTTGTATATGCTTTATAAGCTTTTTCCTGGACCATGGCTTCAGCAGTTGGATGAAACCAAGAAAATGTGAAGAAAATCCTACAGAGGCTGCTGGCCTTTACTTGGGGGTTAATCAGAATAATTTCATTGATGGCGGCTGCATGATCATTTCTTTTCTACATGAGATTGAATGTGATTAGTTCACTCTGAACACAGCCACATCCTCAACTGTCAAAGGGTGTGCACACTTATGCAACTTATTTTTCCCTAAAATGTTTCTGATTGTCTTTCACTTCATTTTTATATGCTGTAATTTCACACTGAGGGTAGAAAAAGTTCATGATTTATCTTGGTTTCATTTTTTTTCCCTCTTCATCACAAAAACCTGCCATTTTAACAGGGGCGCGTAGAATTTTTATATCCATTGTATCGTCAGTCGACTACTCTGTTAAACCCCTAGTTAACACATGAATGTTGGCTGATATGAAAATATAATATTGATATTGTTGCATAACACACTGTTACATTTCTGAAATATCACAGGTATCACTATACTGGTCACTCTCTCTCAAAATAGCTGATGGAAAGCTAAAATATAATTTTGTACTGAATTAAAACACTGAACATGTGCCACATGTGGATTTTGCAGTAACCTTATTATTGCTAAACACACATTATATGGAGTTTGAGCACTGTGTTAAATATTTATGAAATAAATATAAAGCCTCAGGCTCCTTTGTGCAGTGTTCAAGTCACCTCTGAATTGCTGTGACTTTATGATTTCAAATTGTACAACAGAAAAGAGACCAAGTTTGATTTTTAAAAAAAATGAGCAGAAATAATATTTTTATGGAGATGTGAAGGGAAAGAAACAAGTATTATCTCTCTGGGGGGGGAGGAAGAATGTCGAGTATGTGGAAATAAAAAAAAAAATCTATAAGCCATACAGAAACAATGTAGCAGCAAGACATTATCACAAAAATGCTATTTTACTAAACTCCATGTTTGAGCCACTCTTTGTGGAATATCTCTAGTTTTGGTGAAGTAGGCTGATTTATATGTTTAAAAACAACTTTTGAGCTTTGAGTCTGGGCGAAAATTTTGCTAGTATGAGAAACTCACAACAACACGAAAGAAACCGCTTCTGTTTCTGAAATTATAAACTATAATTTAGTAAAGTTGGAGTGAAGGAACGCTTCATTAATGCGGCAGGATATAATGCAGTTTCACTTTAAGGAAATCCAAATAAACCAGTTTACAGAGAGGGAAGTTTAGCGGTTCTACTTTAAAACTAAGTGTTAACAAGCTTGCTGAGCTAAGTGGTTAGCCAGCTCAAAGGCCTGAGTTCTGCTAACTGGAGCTAGCGAGCTACCTTACTAGCTGGCTAACTATAATTAACGTTAGCTAGGTTAGTCTTGATAGCAGCCGCTATTATCTGCACAGGTCGCGCTGTTGGTGTTGTGTCGCTTACCTCAGCTAAGTTTCCACACTTCGTGTCGTCATTATAAGTTTTGGCTTTGCTGCTACTTTAGAGGTCGTAAACACCCGTTTCGGGTGAAGCCTGGTGCTGGCTGTGAGTGGTGGTGGTGGTGGTGGTGCGAGGCAGGCTAGCTAGCTCGCTATGGAGGTTAGCTAGCGGAGCCACTACAAGCCCAGCTATATTGTTGAGTTAGCCATCAAACTAATCTTGGCGGTGTCCTACGGTGCTGTGTTGTGATTGGATACGCACGATGTGACGTATGTACGGCGTCCAGCTCGCAGCCCCGCCCACGAGTTGTTTTCAGTTTTTGGCGCGCCGTTGAGGCTGAAGCGGCTCACACACACACACACACACACACTCCTGTTCTTTTCTTTCTATAGCTTTTCTATAACAGCAGCTCTGACATTAGTACCGGCTGTAATTCAGAATTCATATTAATGCACTACTATTAGAATACTGTATGTTATCGTTTCTATAGTAACAGCCAGAGACTCCTTCGAATGCTGTATGTTCTCGTTTCTATAGTAACAGCCAAAGACTCCTTCGAATGCTGTATGTTATCATTTCTATAGTAACAGCCAGAGATTCCTTCGAATGCTGTATGTTCTCGTTTCTATAGTAACAGCCAGAGACACCTTCTAATACTGTATGTTCTCGTTTCTATAGTAACAGCCAGAGACAGATTACCGGGGCGCGTGTCTCTGGTCCCTGGTTCCTGTAGATTTAAAGTGAATGATTAGGTGATTACGTTGTCACACATACCACATACCATGAATGCACAGTCATAGAATCTCAATCAGTTTGTAAATGTTATTGGTGTGAGGGTCCGCAGCGGTCAGTTAGGTCCTAACTGGCACTGGATAAGCGGATACAAAAAAATGGATAACTGTAAAGCGTAACAAAAAGAAAACTTAAAACGGAAAGAGAAGCCAGAGATTACTCTTCTTCCCTAATGGGATTAAAAACAAACTGTAAAATGGGACAGAGAAGGCTCAACAAGCTGTGACTGCTGGCCACTGAGTCAGAGATGAAGCAAGAATAAAACCTGTTGGCTAAGGTAATAATGTTTCCTGCCTATCATTGAAACCACACACACACACACACACACACACACCCTGGGTTGAAGTGGATCCAGAGCTTATCCTGGGAAAACTGGGCGTGAGGTGGGAACACACCCTCAGTGGGATGCCAGTCTATTGCAGGGCCTCATGCACACACACACGCGCGCACACACACACACACACACACACACACACACACACACACTCAAGACTACTCATATCATCATAATAGATGTGTAATGTGGTAATGTATGCATTTTATTTTGCATCTGTTGGGTTGCGAGTCGGAGCAGTCAGGGCTCCGTGCATTAGCTAATGGGGGAGGGGGTTATGCTTAGGTTCCTGCCAAGATTTACTAATCCATCCCTGGTAACAATTTACACACGGACCTGTACAGGCAACAATCCACATACTGATAATAAACAGATTTTTAAAAAATTATATGCTGAAGTTTTCTGTTACAAGACGTTTATTCAACATTTAAGGAAGGAGTCAGCACTTTGTACGAGTCAATAAGCTTTCCGCCAGGGGAGAGCCTTCAGTACAGAGGACTTTGCACTTTTTGGTTTCTCAGTAAGATGACAAGCATTTCTTTTGTCTTAGTAACTCAAAGAAAAAGAAAAAGTCAGGCTGGTGAGGGAGCAGTTTATTTCTAACCTTGATAGCTGCTATGACACAAGTAATAACAGGAACTAACTTGTCTGGCAGATGTTCTACAAAATTAAACATAACTATAAATGGATAAGAAAAAGTACAAAATATAGGTCAGTAGTAAATAAAAATTGTAATCACTGGCAAAATGCTGTGGTAGAAGAGGAATAAAACAATTCTGGCTGTTATTGGAAAATCAGCTTCACATCACACCGTCCCACTGCTGATTATTTTCCTGTAGCAGCTCTGTAGCATTGCGTTTAATTCCTTACATAATAATGAGAAATCATTCAGGTCTGTGTTCTCATTATAGACCTGCTAGAACATCCACCATTAACTAATTCCTCCGCTTCACAGCAGGCCTCATAAACACAGACATTTGTCTCGGTTCATTCCATTTTGTAATGCTGTCCAAATGCTCAGGGGAAAAATCATATTCCCCTGGATAGATCACTATAATGTTACCCATAGTGCACATCAGTGCACAACTAACGCACGCTATATCTGCACTAAATATCCCAGTCCAGAGTGAGCTCTTTTAGATCAGAATCTACTTGTCAGGATCCACACTGGAGTATATAAATTCATATATAAACCTCATATATATTTATAAAGGAACTTCATATACAAATGGAAATAAAAATGGTCAACAGGTCCATATTAATGGCATATGTAATTAAAAAAAATGATTTCTATTCTGTATATGCTTCTATATTTTTTGTGGTAACTTTACCTTGTAACCTTTGGATTGTTTATGTGATGGGATGTCAATTACATTAAATAAAAAACAATATTGAGAAACCTCATTATTATGAAATTATGATGTCATAATTATGTCAGAATTACGCCATAATTATGAGAAGCTTTCTTAGAATTGTGAAGTATAAGGTCTTAATTTGGAGACAACGTCCCAACACTGGGCCTCATTTATCGATTCTTTTCTACATTGTTCATATCAACCAATTTATTATTTAGGAAAAACATTCACATCCTACTCGTGCTCTTGAGTTCAGTTAATTCATATCTAATTAACCTTTTCCATAATTTGGCTCCAGATTTTGGCCTATCGGATGTTGTTACATTGTTAAAGTAAAATTAATACACAAGTAATGCATTTGTCTGCCGCCATGTTTTTTTTTTTTTTTTTTCCATGTGTATCATCTAACTTTGGATGCAAGGTTGTCCTTTTGTACTGCCAAATGTAACCCATTCCTATTCCCTAAAATGGAAGATGTTTTAATACTAATAATTGAAAACAATGACACTACTCTCCATAGCAAATAAACTGCAAGCTTTTAGCACAGCATAGTAAAAGCTTTAGACAGTACATTAGATATAGACACACTGTAGATGATAATAGATACGAGCTCCTATACGTTTGGTAGCAAGAAACCAGAGTGCAGCAAGTCGTAAGTGATACTTTCTTTTAATATGACATGATGACTTGATCTCATATATTCATGTACTCTTTACATCCGTAAACTGTCATTTCTACTACTCACAGCGCATAGTTTAATATAGACAACATGGCGAGCCCCTTCATCGGAAAACCTTGGCATTCGCATGACCTACAGACTATCAAAAATAATTTATTGGACATTCATGAAAAGTACACATTGCCACTTGGAACAGTGGCCACTTTTGGAATAATACACATGACAGCGCTGGAATGTGTTTGCTGATTTCATGACACATCTGCTCTAATTTGACTTCAGCCCAGAAAGCTGCTGACCTTTATAACAGTCAATAAGAATGTGCAAACGTGTACACATGCAAAAATCTATTGAGATTTCGAAGGCTGGTGCAACTAGACAAACTGGTATGTACTTCGCCACTGAAGTTTATTTGGTACATCTGTTGACATCAGCTGATGTCAAGGCACAGTTAGGCACTTCCTTCTACGAGCAGAACAGCTTTCTACAGGAATAAATACAGTTTAAATACAGTTAATGCAATAAAGAGCTTAAAACACAATAAGCTCTTAGTCGCATCTATAAAAATTCAAGTCTCATCTCACCCTATTGTGCAATCCTTTGTATAATTGTGTAAGTATGCTCCATGAACGAGGCTTTAACATATGCTTATAACTGGTTATCATTAGAAAGTGGGGCGTGGCAGTCCCTTTGTCCCAGAGGGGCTTGGAACACAAAAATGATGCAGTTTTGTGTCAAACCCAAAAGGTGCCTTGGCTTACAACCCTCATAGTACCACAATCTTCCACGTGAGAAAAGAGCGAGTCTCCTCATGCTGAGTCTGGGTCAGGTGGATGGTTTCTTCTCAACCCGAGGGATGCACTTGAGAGTCGCAGCTCTCCATAGCACAGGTGCTAACAGCAGACTTAATGTAGTGACACTCAGTACGAGGAGATACACCTGAAGAAGAAGAATTAAAAGACTGTTTTAATCACGGTTCAGAAATGTGTTAGAAAGACACCAACGATTTATGATCACTAAAGCCCATCAACACCGCCTTCTCTAGCAAAGCCAAACTGCAATTTTTGGCCAAGTTTTTTTCTGGCTCCCAAATGGTACAACAGAAGAAAAAAAAAAAACTTTGCCCTATTGAGACTGTGAGGACGGACGTATTGGGGAGGAAATGGGGGAAAATTGTTTTTGTTGGACATTGTTAGGTTTCATATAACCTGGGACAAGGTAACTATTGAATATCACAAATCAGTCATGAATTAAAGTTACATTAATATAAGCATTAAAATGGTATTATTGGTGGTTCACCTCTCTTGAGATGATGCCAGCTCGGCGAGCTCGGCTGCCCAGGACAAAGGAGAACTCACTGACTTGCGCCAGGCCAGCTGATACAATCCAGCGGATGTGTCGGTATCCCAGGGGAAGGATTGCCGTCAGCACCAGCACTGCCATGACAAACTTAGCAGGAAAACGTGGAATGAGAGAAGAAAAAAGTCTTTCAGACACAGCTCGGAAGGTGAGCAGAAGCATAAAGCCCTCATGAGCACTGCAGAAATGTGTTGGTCATTACCTTCATGATCACCACTGACAGGGTCAAAACCAGTAGGATGGTTAACTCATATAGAACAAACGTCGGGAACACATGCAGCCCTGTAAGAAGCAATACAAGAAAATTCTCTCGAGATCTAAAGCTGTTTCTTCAGCTTTTTTTTTCCCTATCGGAAAGTCTTCAGAATTCAAGATGTTGTGTTTGATGGATTCTCAATAATATGCTTTTGTCTTGCTAACTCCCAGAGAAAGTGAGGAAATGACTGTACATAGGTAAATAACGACTGATAACGGGAATTAATTTGTTTTGAAGACATTCAACAACGTCAAATGTAACTATAAACAAATAAAAAGTACTGAAAGAATCGACCAACAAGTAGGAGGTGAAATATCAACCTACTCACCAATAGATGCAAAGAAGATAATTGCCAGGAAGTCTCTGATTGGCTCAATACAGCTCATGACCTCACTAGTAACCATGTGACCCTGTGAGGAGAGCAGTGCTCCCGCAAGGAAACAGCCTAGCTCCATGGAAACGTCCAGAAAATCTGTTACCTAAAAAAGTGTTGATCTGTTATGTTTCCATAGCGCAAGCTACATGAGGCAAAGTACATAACGATGACATAACGATGACATAAATATGACCAGAACATGGCTGCTGGCAAACAGAATCATCAGTGAGTGATCAGTGTTGGTTTAAGTTTGCAGCCAGCCACATAAACACTACGTGTTGAGTGAAATATTAGGATGTCAGAACAATAGCATGAGCCACAGCCCCATCTTTTGCCTACATATATTTCCTACTCTGTCCTAATCTATGTATGTCTATTCCATTTGGTCATATCAACGTTTTCTTTGCAGCATACATCAGAGCAGTCACAACCATTTCTCAGACTAATGAAAACCACTCACTGTGAGCATTAGGAATACAAAGGCTGCAGTCCCCAGCACAAGGATCTCTTTGTTCCCTTTACTCTCAGTGTGGAGCTTTCTGTAGAATGGACCAATCAGATGAGATCTGAGGAGCCAGCAGATCAGTAGCACGACGGCGAAGGAGACGAGTACCTGAGCCAACAGCACCAGGACGCGCAGTCCACCAATCAGAGCACTGTAACAGAGCAGGAGCAACCGATCAGACACTGCCGTAGAGCCATGAGCCAGATCTTCCAAATTTAAAAAGGTATTGAATAAAAAAAAATTTTTTTTAAAAAACGGAGATAAATTAGGCTTTAAAATACTACTCCTTTTCTAAATGACCACAGAGATTGGCAAGGATTACAAACATAGAAAAAGCAATATAATATATATCATTGCCCTGCTTTGTCCATGCCACCAGAATAGGTGTTTGCTGCAGAAACACTTATTCTATACCTTCTGAACTCTTGGTTTCACTCGGAGCAGGCTGAGATGTTCATTTTCCTGAATGAAACAGTGGAATTAACCGCTAGAGCCGACGTTCGCAACCCACATCTCACAGCCCACATGACAGCTACTGCAGCCCACAACTACTGGGAACCAACTCAACGGTTAAAAAAGTAATTATAGTTTTAACAAAATAGCCTAATGTGGCTTCAGACTGATGGGAACGGAGCTTCTCAATCTGCTATTCCCAAATCCAGTCCTACAATTAGCCTGAAGGAGCGAATGTGGGAAAGGAGCGTGTGTGTGGGAAAACCCTTCACAATGTCAAATTTCGACATATGTTACTATATATTGTTCTGAAAAACGACAGACCTTCCTGAACAAAAAGTGCAAAAAATCATGCCTTTTGCATGTAGCTCAATTCCAAGTAACTTTATAGCATTTTAAAATCCGGTTACTCCCAAAAGTGAAAAGAGGGAAGGTAGCATTTAAAGATTGATTCCCGACTTGTGTGTGTGTGTGTATGCGTGTTGTGTGAGCTGAACTGAACCAAGCTGCTGCCAAGTTTCTGTTACCTTTCATTCTGTTTTGCCTTTTGATATAAGCGGCTAAGAAGAAAACGCTCACCAGTCATCTCACCCTGAGTCCACCAAGCTCTTGAGTTGTGCCACAGCAGTAAACCCCAATTTTATAACCCAATTTTCTTTTTCTTTTTTTGGCTTTTTGCTAGAATTCAACCACCAAAACATCCAATGAGTTTGGCCAGGCCAACACATGGAAAGTCTACAGGCAGGTCCTGAACTCCATCTACAAAAATTTAACATACGTGGCTAATAATGCACATTCAAAACTCACAGGTTAAAACCCCCTGAGCTAGAATATGTGTTGGTACTACAGACCAGAGACCAGGGGGGACCCCTGTTGAAATAGGTTCATTTTTCCACCCCAAGTTCAATTTTATTTTTTGTTACTAAATGGGCAAGTCATGTTTCTTCAGAATCGACTGCACTGATTTGAGTACTGTATAGACACCGTGCTGAAACAACAGATTAAAAAAAAAAAAAAAAACACACACACTTGCATGCATGATGAATGTTACTGTACCTGTCCACCCCACCACTTCCTGCCTGGATAAGTGTTGGCATGATCGCGATGAAAAGGCTCAACTGAACATCCTGCATCACCAGCATACCCAGTAAAACACTGCTATAGTCCAGTTCACCTACACACACACATTCACAAAGGCCTTTTAAACACAAAAAGACACAAGAACCTCTTATTTCTCTCTCCATTTCGCACACACGGTCCTGTACCTTCCTTATCCCCTCTGGACCCGCCAGAAAGGAAGCGTGACACGAGAGGAGTGCTGGACAGAGACAGGCAGCTGGAAATGAACACCGTCTGAATAGGGTGGAGCCTAAACACCTTTCCCCAAAGAAGCCCCGCCCCCACCATCAGGAGGCTGAGGTAACTGGAGCCCTGAACGGAGATCTTCCAAACCTGCAAAAGACACCAAACTATTGGTTTTATTTTGTCATTTGGTTGTCTCCAGGTCATTTCTGTGTCATAGTGCACACAACCCATCTGTTTCAATCACTTTAAGAATAGCTTGTTTTTTTTTTTTTTCCTTTCTTGTTTTTCTCCTATCAAAATTCAAGCACTTCTACCCACATCTGAACATCTACTGATTTGTGAAACCACCATGCACAAGTGGGAAAAACATTACTAACTTCATAGTCATTTTTAAAAATAATTTCTATTATGCTTTTTTAACAATTCAATTAAATCCTGATTGATAAAACCCATGTCCAGCACTGTACATCACTTCACGTCCAAATATCTTGTTTCCCTCACAAATATGTCACATAATGGACGAATATGAAATGTGTCATTTCTGTTTCCACTCTTCAGTCTTCTGTTTTGTCTGTGCAGTCATTACTGAGATAACCATTCTGTTATTAGGACAAAGTGAAAGCGTGAGACAGAATGGAAGAACGTCAAAACTAAATACGCAAAATTTCAAAGGCCATGAATCAGAAGCATAGTGTCTGTTTTAACCTGAGGAAACAGACGAAAGAAAACAAGTTAAGAGAAGAATGCAGACTAGTGAGATCTGCATAATTTAAGCTTGTGCATAATAAAAGGGCATAGACAGTGCCCTCTAGAGATACTGGTACCCTATAGACATGAATATACTGTATAGAAGGACTAACACACTCAATAATGATATTTTGAACTCAAATATACAGGGACATATTCTATCTAGACAAAAATTAAAAAAAAAAAAAAAAAACCCAAAAAAACCTGCATTCACACTCCTTTCAAAATGATCAGCCCCCTAGCTATTTTTTTTGTCACTGCCCAGAGGAGAATACCAGCACTGAGTGAGTTGGAAACATTTTATCTTGGTCCACTCCTCCATGCTGAATATTTTAAATTCCTTTATATTCTCATGTTTGTGCAGTTTGTGGACTACATTCTTTAATTCATACCACACAGTTTCAGGAGGGTTCAAGTCTGGAGCATCCAAGCTACCCAAGGATAGGCAAAAACCATCAAGCCTGGAATGTAATGCTTTGATATGAGCCAATCAGCACACAGTCTCTCATTCCCTATCCTTGGGTAGCCCAGATGCTTAACTTGTATTTTTTCCGAAGTGAATTTTGCAAACTGAATTTGAATATAGATTCTTATTCAAATTTAAAAAATGTGAATCTCCAAACACTGAAATAAAACCTCTCTGAATTTCAAAGTTAACTCAAATCAAATAAATACAGATGTGTGGATGTTGAAGCAATATACAATTCTATAAATAGATGAATAAATGCTATGAATTCACCGGTGTTTAATAATTTAATATTCAGATCTTTATGTCTCTTTTTTTGCTTCCACATATTTCCATTGTTTTACACTCGATCCTGTGGGAATCTCACATCAGGCGTTTACGGCATCAACTGTTTTCATTGCACCGGTTTTTATATGCAATATATTCGTCCACCGATTGGGCCAAGTGCTGCTATTGGTGGATGTGAGTAATGTTTGTCTGCTGAGCTTGTGTGGAAATAAAACATGGATTTTTATTTTTACCTTATGCAGTCGCTCAGGAGAGAACTCAAGGCCAACCACAAAGAGTGTGAAGAACACACCCAACTCCCCCAGCGTCTCTACTTGAACCATGGACTAGAGGCAGAGAAACAGAGAGAGAACACTGAGAATGAGGGCATATACTGTACATACAGTACAGTATAGTTTTAGACACTTTAAAGGAACACCCTTTCCAAACATAAAATACATAACAGGGAGTACAACCAGGCATAATGCTACAACAACTGCATGTAACTTACCTTAATGCTGTTAAGCCCTGAAGGACCTAGCAGAATCCCACAAACTATGTAGCCAAACATGGGAGGCAGTCCGACCAGTGTGCACAGCCAGCCGCAGGGCAGAGAGAGCATCACCACTGACACCAGGTCCTGTGGGAGTGAACAAAGTGTGTACCTCTGTCTGAGGACTTGAGTCTCCAAAAGCCTCATAGCATCTATCTTGTAAAATAATGAAGTATAATAAAATATTTGTGTGTACATTTATTCATTTGGCCAACACTCTCATCCAGAAAACTATGATACAATGCACTGAGTCTGTTCATAATATAAAAAACTATCACTGGTTCATACAAGGTTCTAAAATAGGGAGATACTTTATTCCCCGGTGAGGTTTTTTTTGTCTTTGGTGTAATAAATAAGAAATAAAACAATATGGGCCGTGACGTTATAGGAAACTAATCAAGAACGGGTTGGCATGACGCATCCCAAAGCAAAGCAAGGTCATCACTTACGGTCCCCTCCGAAAGTATTGGAACGGCAAAGCCAATTCCTTTGTTTTTGCTACACGCTGAAGACATTTGGGTTTGAGATCAAAAGACGAATACAAGATGATAGATCCGAATTTTAGCTTTCATTCCCTGATATGTACATATCATATATTTAATATAATCCTGTGATTTGAATTACAGTCAGTACTACTGTCAGAGCTGCTGCTATACAAAATCAATCAACACCTTCTGACAATTATATTCAGGAATTCAACAGTGGTGTGCTTAAGTTAAAAAATAAAACATTCAGTCTTCAACTTCGCACAAAAACCAATCATCCAGGACAAATATGCAACACAGGCCAATCAATATCCTAAAATAATCATTTTCTAATGGAGATTTAAAGTAACCTTAAAGTGTAGGCCTTGTTGTTCTGTAAATGTAGATTAAAGTAGTGTCATTAGATTGAATGTTACAGTTTGAATCTCCTTATCTCGAAACAGCTCCTCACCCAGAGATAGCCCTATAATACTAAGGTCACTCAGCATTCTTAAATCTCAGAGAATGACATGCCAAGGGCTTCTGAGGGTTCCAACAGAAAGAAAAGTGTGTGTCCTGTCACTAAGAGGTGGTGAGTTCAAATCCTGATGATGACGCAGCCATCCGTAATTAAGATTCCGAGAGAGCAAAACGGACCTTTCTCTCTTCCCTGTCACTTAGATAGACGTTTGCCAGTCGTGGGTGTCTGTGAGCTCACGTATGCGGAAGAGGGCAGATAGCACTCTCCTCCGAGTGTTCAGGTGCCCTGTGATGTAGAATGAGGAACAGTTTGAAAAGATGTGTCTCAGAGAAAGCACATCCTGGCCCTCAACCTGTCCATCTGGTGCCAGGTGATAGATAACCAGTGGGTGGGAATTGGAAAACGACGAGGTAATAATGACAGGCCAGGCGGTCTGAGAATGAAGAGCTGAGTTGGCATGAGCGGTGAGTTCAGACACTAACCTTGATGAAGTGGTGGTCAGCACGAGGAATGGTAGAGTCCCGGGGTTTGGTCAGTACATACTGGTTGTTCTGTGAATCAATGAGCATACTCAGTCCCAGGTCACCTTCTGCTACTTGCCACGAAACATTCTTCCTCTTGTTGTCCTCTTCATCTTCCTCCACCCTCAGGACTGCCTCGACATTGACCCCCTTCATCTGATTGAAAGAGGGGCAATGGGGAAGAAAGGGAAGGAGAAGGACCAAGCAAGGAAAATGATGGGGTGAATTTCAAACTGAGAGTCAAGTTGTAATAACCAACAAAGACAAATGTCTTGCACAAGAGAACAGAAGAGAGTCTGATGACTGACCTGCTTGTTGTTGTCAAAGACATGATCCTCGATCTCCTCTTCCAGGCGGTCAGCAGCCCTCCGAACGTCCTCAAGAATCTCGTCCAGCATGGAGAGGGTCTTGTTCCGCTCCTGCGCCAGCTTCAGTGCCTCCTGCTGGTGCTTCTCAGCTGCGACCAGCTCCACATACTCCTGCTCCTCCTGGCAGGAAAGACCTTTATCACGTCAGGATGGGTTCTCGTTTGAGTCTGGTTCCTTTTAAGGTTTGGTCACATTTGATGGCTTGCTCATCAGGGATCTAGCTCTACATAGATATTTCTGTAAAGCTGGTTTGGGACTATGCCTATCGTTAACAGTGCTATACAAATAAAATCGAGTTGAAGTCTCCTAGAATATTATATTTAAAGCTGGTGGCTCAGGTAAAGCCAAGGCATTTAACACTTAACTAAAGCAATCAATTTTCTTGTTTTTTTCCCCCCCTCATTTTCTCACTGGATAACACACTCTCCTACACACATTTCACTTGCATCTGACAAACAAAGACAGCAGTGTGCTATCAGTAGGTGATGCTGTCTCGAGACACATTGTGTGCCATCCTTCCCTGATTAGAATAGATCTTCTCTATGCAAAAAATAGCTCCAGCACCTCAGGAAAACACCCCGGCATTTTTGTGCTGCCATGGAAACAGCACTATATCAGTCCTGCCAATTACAATCACTTCCTGCTTACATTACAGGGCCTCAACCTCATATTCATAAGTTTGAATTAACGAAAGAAAAAAGTGCCTTCTTCTGCTTCTGATGCAGATTGCAAATGAAAGCAACGATTTTCCTGTCTCCTTCACCTCAGCAAACCCGTCCTCCTCTATTAAAACGACTCTGATTTGAGATTTGCCTTTTAAGGGAAAATGGAAGCGAAGCAGTTTTGCTCTGGCTGGAGGTGGAGCTAATTTCAGGGCCAGAAAAATATAAAAAAAGACACATATAATAAAGAAACTGCAAGATCCTTTTACATTGTCGCATGGTGAATCACGGTGACACAGTGACAGGTATCTCCGAAACAATCCAATTAGAGATCTAAACACGTTTTTACTTTACAAATCGCAGCTTTAATACAAAGTTAAACAGGGTTGGGAAAGAATTACATATGCATCAAGGAACTGAAAGCTTTTTCTTTCAAGTCCTCAGGTCTTTAATCCAGAATCTGAGTTTGCCTCACCTTAATGGCGGCCTCCCTGAGTGCCTCAAGCCTCTGGCGGCTGCTTTCCTTCATGTTCGCCACATCGCCAAAGTCGCCTTTCAGCACACGCTGAAGGCCAAGCACAGCCTGAAACAGGGAACGCTCACTCTCATTCAGCTCCTTCTGGAACACCTCGAGCGTGTGCACCTGGAAGAGGCGCTCAGCATCCGAGAGCGTCTGGTCACGTGCCGCCGCCGCAGCTGCTGCCTCCAGCTTCCTTACGGCAGCGTTCTTCTGCCGCAGAAGGCTCGAGAGGCGGCGGCAGTTCTCGGCCACCCAGCGGTGCCCACTGGCAGATGGCACCCCCCTGCCACGATGGAGCTGAACGGCACTGCGGGGCAGGTGCTCAGACGGTTGCAGCGCCCCCACCAGACACAGCAGCGCATACAGGGTCTGCATTCAGCTGGCTGGTCTCGTCAGCTAGAGATGAAAGAAAAAAAATAGAAAAACCTGCAGGAATTGTGTCACACCCTCCACGGTGGGTACTTAAAAGCACCGCTAGGCAAAAAGTCCAATATTTTATTAGTCGATCAGTGAAGACGTTTGGTGTTTTGTACTCAAGCTTTGAAGCAAATGTAGTACTGGAAACAAAATCAAGATCTTTGCTGTATGTACATACATACATACATACATACACATTGTTAAATAGCAGGAATAGTTCATCAAACTATACTGCCATCCTCCTAACTTTGCCATCAAACGTATCAAAAGTGCAGAATGATACCAAGTGCACTGTGGAAAGATGGCCAACCCATTATATATAAAGCATTTCTCTATTTTTATAGATTACACTAAGTTAGACAGTGTCCTAAACCACATCAGCAAGTCAGCTCAACAATACCCAGGAACTGCCGTACATTTGCATAAAAGAATTTGGGTGAGACAGACGTCCTTTATTTATCTGCCCTGATTTCTCACTGGGCTGCTTCATCTGCTCCATCAAAAGAAAGAAAGAAAATATTTACAGCACTGAAAAAAATGTAAGTTATGCAAACATCCTGCAACGGCACAGGTGGCTAAACTGAGCTCACATAGGTGTGGCACGGTGCTGAGCTGTTCAAACAAAAATATATATAAATAAATAAAAACCCTGTTGTGTGACAAGAAGTTGTGCGACTCTGTATTTAAGCATCACACCTGTCACACAACAGATAATTCCACTCTGGTAGGGCGTTAACCTGATAAGTGAGATATACACTCAGTGGCCATTTTATTATGTATTCCTACTGTATAGGTGACTGTGTCGGTGCACTTTCACTGGCGCAAGTATGTTTGCTGCTGTGCACAATTTGTCGTGCGCTCTCAATCGCATCCGACGATGGAAAGGGACCAGATACTCAGCACAGAGGTGCTTCGGTTTCTTCTTCGGTTACAGTCTCCACCCAGCAACAGTCCTGTGCTCAAAAACTGACTCCAGTGAAGGGCTAATGGATGATTAATGCATACTGTGCATGGAAAAGTTGAGCTTTAGTCACCAAACAAACAAGGTGAACTAACATGGTAAGAGTGAGGATACGGCGACTAATGTGACCTAACCACTTTCGCTTCCTGCTCAAGTCTCACCTTTTCTTTAGTAGATTATTTCACCTGGATACTGTATACTTGCACACAAGAACTGCTGCTGTAATCATAAAACTACTAACGCTCGTACTGAAGAGCGCTTCAACACACACAGTACAGTCTCAGCATGCAAGAGTAGAAGTGTAATGAGTTATAATCCCTCTATCCAGTGTCAACCCTTTTTAGTCTGGTTCCTCTCCAGCGTTCTTCCTCTTATTTTGCTGCTCGTTAGAGATCAACATCTACATCCAGAAGCTGCTTTGTGACCATTTTGTGACAGTGTGAAATATAATACAGGCACATTAGAACTGACTTGAATTTAATGGAAGTGAGCCTATATGGTAGATGTAGATTATAAAATGAGATTATAGTGATGCTCTCTTATGGGGAAAAAAACATGCAACACACACACACACACACAGAGTCACAAACAAACTGCAAATCCATCCATCCTCTGTACTGCTGATCCTCACACAGGGAGCCTGGAGCCTATCCCAGGGGACTTGGGGCACAGGGTGGGGGACACCCTGGACAACCCATTGCAGGACACAATCTCACACACACCTATTCACATACTATGGACAATTTGGAAATGCCAGTCAACCTACAACACATATCTTTGGACTAGGGGAGGAAACCAGAGTACCCAGAGGAAAGCCCTGAAGCACAGGGAGAACATACAAACTCCATGCACACAGGGCAGAGGCGGGATTCGAACCCTGAGCCCTGGAGGTGCAGGGCAACAGTGCTAATCTTTTACCATATATTCATTACATGGGATTCAGAACTGAACACTTTACCTTTGTAAATTGGCAGCACTCTTCAGTTGCCATACTTTACATCATGGTAAGCACACACGTGACTCATGGGTAGCCCATACATCTGAGATGCCCTACTGCTTACCTGGAAGGACATCTGGTCCAAGCTTGTGCACACACACGGTCATAACCATGTGTCTTGTCTAAACTGTCCATTTCCATCACCTGATTTCCTGATCTCAGTCACGGGTGATCAGATCACGGACACGGCATCAGCTGTCATATGACTGACATCACTCATTTCTCAAACCCGAGATAAAAGATCAGCGACGGAAGTAGATAAGGAAAGGAACATACCTTGGAGAATTTTTTAGGTTGTCTCTGTAGCCCTGTGCTCCTCAGTGAATGAAGGAAACAATCGGGCTCTTGTGATTCCGCCCCTCTCCAGCCGCCACATACTAAACTCCTCTGTAGCTGAACCTGAGCGCCAGCGCCGTGACGCACACAGACCGGTTTGCGGCAGTCGTGACACCTTCACGTGCTCCTCGGATTTTTACTGTTTCCGAGTTGGTAAGCCTTAATTACAAATTCTTTTGGGGTTCAAAAACACTGCACCACTAACGTGACATAATCAGCTGTTTATTTTTGACAATCTATTTCAGCACTTATTTCAACATTCATTCATTTTATAAAAAAAAAAGTTCACAATGCAACCAAAGGTTATAACTGGTTTACAAAGTGATTACAAAAAGCATGATGTATTTAAAAAAAAAAAACAAAACTATTAAACACAATCTACAACTGAATCTATTCTTTTATACACTTGGTATAAGTTACTAACAACTCGGATACCGGAATCAAAGGGACTGCGCTCATGTACTGTACATAGTTCATGTTTGTTATTTATATGAAACCGTGGGAGCGCGTGAAGGCAGCACAGGAGCAGCTGAACCCGCTGTCGCTACACGTCACTGTTTTTCATTCCTACAGGTAGGTTAGAGTCTCCGCTTCCCAGTGACAAACCCGTGCTGTGTAACATTTAATAAATGGATAAAGTCAGAGAGCCTTTAGCTTTAGCTTTCATATCAGGAGAACTTCGGCTAAGCTAAGACGCGCTACAGAGTTTGTTTGTGTGTCAAGTGTGAGTTTAACTCATGCTAACGGGAGCTCGCTAGCTTTCCTCAAGCACCAGAGCAGATGTTAGGTTTTCTCTAACTTTTCAGACATTCTGGACTCAATTTGTCGAGTGACATCACCTGTTGAAAATGTGCGTGTGTGTGTGTGTGTGTGATACATAATTTAGTACAGAAATGTTTTCACTTCCGAAACAAATCCAAACGAAAGCGGGACAGTAGTGCATTGTGGGTAATGTAGTTTCCCGCACGGCGTCAGTTATTATTTAGTTAGTAATTATTTATTAAAATTTATATTAATGTTAGTTTAGTATAATACATACATACATTTATTTATTTTTTATATGTATTTGAAGAGGAATTTAAACGAGCTGTATTTAATTTAGCCCTGATTCTTAAACCTTTGTTGGACGTAAAAAAATTTAAATAAATGCTTTTTTAAAAATATTTATTTAAAGATTAGTCGGAAAATATTATTAACCACGAAGTTATGAATTTGGGAAGATTTTAATCGACAACAGACTTGTAAGTACAATAAAAATAAATAAATAAATAAAATAAAATAAAATAAAAACACAACTCATATAAAAATCCCACCGGTGACGTCATCGCTACGTTCTCTAGCGCAGGCCCGGCAGAGTCCCGCGCATGCGCACTGCGGGCTGTTGCCTATCAAGTTGGTCAAACAGCGGGGAGATAAAAATGGTAGGTAAGATGGGGAAAAAAATACCGGTAACGACAAACTTTGTATCCAGACAGGGACAGACAGAGAGAGAGAGGGATAGAAGGAAGGAGGGAGGGAGGGAGAGAGAGAGATGTAGGGATATTATTTCACACGCCCGGGTGAGAGGAGGGTTTTGTATTTTAAGGGAGTTGTCCTCCGACCGTGTCGTATTGGCCAAGTGTGTGTGTGTGTGTGTGTGTGTGTGATGGATGAGAAGCAGAAGGTCAGTTTGTTGGTATTGTGAGCTCTGACAGCATGCACTCTTTCCTCCTTTCTGAGTGTGACGCCTATGCAGAGTTAGTCGTGAGTGTGTGTGTGTGTGTGTGTGTGTGTGTGTGAGTGTATGATAGTGAAGCTGGGCGGGTCAATGGTCAGAACCGGGACAGTTTCTCCTGATCCCTCTGTCAGGCTTAAAAACACTCACCAGGTGATCAGCCTTCAGTGCTGCTTCTGTCCTGCTGATCTGATACATTTCTCCTGAGCATTCAGACACCTCGATCATCACGACTCTAATGTGTGTTTATTGGTTGATCCTGTCTTTTTGGACACAGGTGTGCTGTCAGTGTGATGATGATGATGATGATGATGATGAACAACACCTTTTCAAATCTGATTGCCATCAAAAGAACACACCTGTCAGATTCTTCTTTCAGCTTCTCCCCACAGCGGATCATTGGTCCGCATATTTGATTAGGCGCAGTGTGTACGCCGGATGCCCTTCCTGACGCAACCCTCCCCAGTTTTATCCGGGATTGGGACCGGCACTGGGAGTGCACTGTCGTGTGCGTTCCCTGGCCGGGAATCGAACCCGGGCCGGGGCGGGTCCGGAGCGCCGTGGCCTAACCACTAGTCCCCCACACCTGTCAAATTAATAGTGCATATTTTATATTGTTTCTACTGTATTTTTCTTATCTTGTATTTAAAAGTACACCTATACCACTTTTCTCATTCCGATCATCCAGAGCTCTGATCCGACACAGAGTCGACTCTCTGTGTGCTTCTGCTGCCAGGTTATGTGAAACATCACAGGCACTCTGGCAACAAACACAGGTTGTGTCCTTGAGTCGAAATCACATGTTCGTGGATCAGCCTGGAAAAGGCTGATCTGATAATGATTCCAGTCCAGCGTTCACGTGGATAGTATCAGACTGGTGCGTTCGTGGTTTCATGTGATCGTGTTACATTAGCGCTCACTTGCAAGCACAAAACATACCTGGCCTTGTAAGGAAGGGCATTGAAGAAGAAGCAAGCTTCTAGTTGTCTCTAGATCATTGCGTACCTGTCAGTGTGTGCTTCAGTGAGTTCACGCGCACACTCCTCATGCATTACTGTTTATCACTTCAGAAGTTGAAATTATGTTTCGTTACTATTAAGTAGCTGATGGTTTTTCTGGGGCCGCCGCTGTTTTACAGGATCCGTGACAGGACTTCAGTTGTTGGAAAGGATGCTGTGATCTTGTTCGGGGTGAGCATGTCAGTATCAGACTAGTGTCAGATATTGACTAACACTCAGCGCTTTTATATCTCTATCAAAGATAGAATGGGGACATCCTTCACACTCATTATTAACAAGCCAGCGTTGGAGGATGTGAAAACACTAAAATGTGCAGGAAGGGTGTAGTCCATGACTATGATTCAGAAGATTCTTTTGTGCTTCATCAAGAAGTTGAACTAAACCTACCGGTTATTGCAAGATGCCACATAAGCTAAGCCTTTCTGACCTCTCAATCCTGCACTGAGAAATCTTGTACACTCAGCCATTTTTCAGGCATAATTATTCTTTAAATTTTCTCAGTAAAGTTGCGGCTAGAGGAGTCTTCCAGATCAAGCACACACAGATTTCTCCTACACAAAAGCCTGCAGAATAAACTCTCACTTAACTGACGTCACTTTAAACTTCACTTCAGTGAGCATGTCCCAATCGGAGGACGTCAGGAAACCATGTCCTTACATTCAATTCCTGCATGTAAGTGAAACAAGGAAATACATTTAAAGACACGAGAAGCTTCTTGTGTATATAAGAATCCCATTTTTCCACTGGATATCCTGAATTTTGAAAACTCAGCCAGAACGCTGGTCAATCCAGCGGCTCACTAACTCAAACCAACATCTCTGTTGTTTTATAAAACTGCACGTTTCCGTTTGCAATTATGATATTTCCGATGTGATGCGACGTGACGTGAAAGAATCAATCAGCATTTAGCTATTGTAGCTCTAGAACCTGTGGGAATCCCTCACCCATGCCACCTCTCAGGTGTTTATTACACTGAAGAAATGTGACTTATCAGTCCTGTGTGTGTGTGTGTGTGTTTACCCCACAGCATAAGCTGAAGTCATCACAGAAAGAGAAGGTTCGCCAGTTCATGTCCTTCACCCAGGCCGGCGAGAGGACAGCCGTCTACTGCCTCACACAGAATGACTGGAAACTAGAAGTGGCAACAGACAACTACTTCCAGAACCCAGATCTCTACTATAAAGAATCCATGAAAACCACAGTGGACCGCAAGAAGCTGGAGCAGCTTTATAACCGATACAAAGGTAAATCACTAGATCATGTTTGGCCCTCAGTTTGTTTTCTTCACGTCAGAAGTACGGCCGATGAAGGATCAGAGGTTCTGCTTGGACCTCAAACTCAAAAATGAGTAGCTTCTTTGGAAACGTGTGGACTCCCTCAACGTCGTTAATCTGTTTGTAGATCTAAATTTTGAGGTTACTGCCAGCCGTTTGCAGGATAAACTCCTATACACTCCTAGGTTTTAGCCTATTCGCATGTCAACGAAGTGTATCTGAATAAATGTATATGTGCATAATGAATAACGGGCATTTTGTAACTTCTCCCACAGACCCTCAGGATGAGAATAAAATCGGCATTGATGGGATCCAGCAGTTCTGCGATGACCTCACTCTGGATCCAGCCAGCATGAGCATTCTGGTGGTGGCCTGGAAGTTTCGGGCAGCAACGCAGTGCGAATTTAGCCGGAAAGAGTTCCTGGACGGCATGTCGGAGCTGGGGTAAGACTTTTAAAACATCACTCTCATCGTTACAGTGATGTCCGGTTCACAGTTTGATCTAGATCTGCCTCTGTGTCTCCATAGCTGTGACAGTCCTGAGAAACTGAAGGCCATCTTGCCCAGGTTAGAACAGGAGCTCAAAGACCCTGCAAAGTTTAAGGATTTCTACCAGTTTACTTTCAATTTTGCCAAGAATCCAGGCCAGAAAGGCTTAGGTAAGTGTCACGCAAAGGACACACTCATCACATTTACAAGGCGACTTCACACAACAGTGTGCAAATCCATTTATTATCTCATGCCTGAAATATCCTTTCTCATGAGTCATGTACATTTATAGTTCTAAATTATTGATTTAAAAAATTAATTGTAAGTAAATCATTAGAATGTTTTTAATATTCTGAAGAATGCTGGTTAACCATATTTTGTATAAATAAGGTATTTTTCTAATTCTATTCTATATTTAAAAAAAAAAAAAAACTCAACCACATTACTTTCACCCCGTTCTCATTTAAGAACAAAACGCAACCAAAGAAACCCAAGACAAGGTTTCCTGAGACGATTTAACACATTTTTGAATGGTTAATGCATGTTTTCTTAGATTCAATGTTGAAAATGATAAAAAAAAAAAAATAGTAATAATAATAATAATAAAGTTGAACATTAAAAGGCTAAATGGCATCTCAGCCACCTTACACAGACTGTGTATTCATCTCACAAAGATCTGCGATACCTGTCTGTTATAAAGTTAGCATTGCCAACGTAGGGACATATTAAATGTAGGGTTCATAATGCTTTTCTACAGAAGAGTGTGGCCTGACACGGTGCAATTACTACTCCAGATCCAGACCTCACAGTATCCTGGTCGAGAACCCGTGACATTTCTCTGGAGGTTGTGGGCTGGTGACATTTCCCATACAACGCTCGGGTTAACACTGAACACTAACAGTAGTAACAGCGGAGGAGCTTCATGGTCTGATTAACCTTTTACTCAGCATTAAGTTTTACAAGAAGTATGGAAGTATGCCATTCGGGACGCTGCCTTGTGTTCGTTTTTTTTTTCTTCTTTTTTTTAAGAAATACATTTTTAATAAATTTTTAAAAATGAAATCTCTGACAGTATGCACCATTTCCAGCTACACCCATCTGACTTTGGTCAGCATGTCTGGTACCTAGCAAGAAGTGTAACTAGACTAGGTTTGAGTTGTTCAGAAGTACTGTTAGACTTCAACTTAAAACTATAATGAATTCAGGAATGACTCTGATGCTCCTAAGCTCCTGGTTACACAGTTGCACTTTTTGATTATATAGTATACAGTTATAGAAAGGAAATGATTTACAGTCTCACTGGATGAGGATGGGTTCCCTTTTGAGTCTGGTTCCTCTCAAGGTTTCTTCCTCATGTCGTCTCAGGGAGTTTTTCCTTGCCACCACCGTCTCTGGCTTGCTCATTAGGTATAAATTTAAAATGTATATCTGCAATTTATATATTTCTATAAAGCTGCTTTGTGACAAGGTCCATTATTAAAAGCGCTATACAAATAAAAATTGAATTGAATTGAATTGAATAGTACAGGTCATTTTGAAAGACCGTGAATTTGTGACTACACCATATGGCCCTTTCCAGTGGGAAAATTATTTCTTTATAGAAGCCTTTGGCGCCTCTCTCAGTTTTGGTGTTTCTCCAGAGATGGGTGTTCCCTGAACTGGGATTCTGGCTTTTTTCCTGGCGTAGGCATAATGGTGCAGCTTGTCAGTTTGCAGTGACCCCAACCTCTTTATTAGTACTTCACAGTAGGCCATTGTCTGATCGATCACTCTCTGTAACTCAGTTACTTCTCTCTTAATCTTTTTCTCGTACTTCACTTTTGTCACCCTATCCTGACTGTTTCAAGACTTAGAGATGGCTGTAGCTTATTGGAACCTGGTTCTGACGGGCCGCTTCAAGTTTCTGGACCTCTGGAACACGTTCCTGCTGGCAAGTAGACAAAAGTTCTCAAAGACACAGAACAGATTCTAAGCATTTTGATAGCAAATGACAGAAATTTATGCTCAGGTATTACTAATAATATTCAAAAGAATGTAGCTGATTGTACAAGCTGTGCACAAACTATCTTTAATCCTGCATACTCAAGAAAACAGCTATACAAAAAAGGCATACAAGAGCACGGATATTAAACTAAGCTATTAAGCTTTGCTGACATGACCGCTATTAACATTATTATATTTTTTTCTATTATTTGAAGGAGCATCACAAGCGATCTATTCCAAAAGACACATGGAATCTTCTTTTAGACTTTGGGAACATGATTGCAGACGATATGTCGAACTATGATGAAGAAGGTGAGCTAGGCCATTTATCTACATAGAAAGACTTGTTTCCAGAACGAATTCAAGTAAAGCACATCTATCAAGAAGTAGTTCAGTCAAAAAGTGGGGCTTCGACTATTATCCCCTTTAATACAGTCGATTTTTCCCAATCGATGGGTAAAGATGGTTTAAAACAGTTATGAAAAAATGTCTGTGTGGTTACTTAGCTTAAACTCAAGTTTAGATCAGTTTCTAACTCAAGAAAATCTGAGAGACATATAACCGAAGCAAATCTACTCTAAGAAAAAATAGACCAAAAACTATTGACACTGCTACATTTAGTAGTTTGTGCCAAAATAACAGCACCAAGTGTTGTTCTGTAATGTTTGATGAGATTGGAGAATGCAGAGCAAGAACCCTGAGGTCACTCCTCAGTACACCACTCCAGATCCTCCATTTCGTGTGGATTCGGATGTACAGCCCCCTCCGAAAGTATTGGAACGGCAAGATCAATTCTTTTGTTTTTTTTTTTTTTTTTTGCTATACACTGAAGACATTAGGGTTTGAGATCAAACGATGAAGATGGTATGACCGATCAGAATTTCAGCTTGCATTTCCTGCTGTTTACATCTAGATGTGTTAAACAGCTTAGAACATGGCACCTTTTGTTTGGCACCATTTTTCAAGTGATCAGAAATATTGGAACATGCGACTGACAGGTGTTTCCTGTTGCCCAGGTTTGTCCTGTTAGATTGATTGTTTAAACTATTAATAGCTCTGAATGTCTACTCTTGGGTTGAGCCCTGGGTTTCACCTGTGAAGACTGCATTTGTTGTTAAAAGGATAATCCAACACAAATACCAGAGAGCTGTCTGTGGGAGAAAAGCACGCCATTCTGAAGCTGACAACAGCGAGAACAGGAAGGGATCTGCACAAGCATTGGGTATAGCCAATACATTTGGAATGTCCTGAAAAAGAAAGAAACCACTGTTGTACTAACAACCAGACATCGAACAGGTCGGCCAAGGAAAACAACAGCAGCTGATGGCAGAAACATTGTGAGAGCTGTGAAGAAAAACCCAAAAACAACAGTCAGTGACATCACCAACAACCTCCACAGGGCAGGAGTGAAGGTATCACAATCCACCGCTCGAAGAAGACTTTGAGAGTAGAAATATAGAGGCCATACCATAAGATGCAAGCCACTCATCAGCCCTGTTCTAAGTTGTAGAAGTTGTAGAAGTTGTAAATGCTGAAATTCTTATCTATCATTAGAATCATTTTCATCTTTTGATCTCAAACCCAAACATTTTCAATGTGTTGCAAAAACTAAAGAACTGGCCTTGCTGTTCGAATACTTTCAGAGGGGACTGCGTATTTTGGATCATTATCCTGCTGGAAGATCAAACCACAAGTCGTTGATGCCACGTATCCTAACAAGGAAAACTATCGTAGCTCCTCCACCGTACTCAGCATTCGGGATTAGGTTCAGTATAACTGTCCTTCTTTTTACACCAAACCCACTTATCTGACCCTAGAACAAAGTTCCAGTTATGGATATAGCGCTTAGGAATTCATAAACATCCAGCCAAACTAAAAGTAAAATATAAATGGCATCATGCATATACATATTGAAGCATTATTTATTAAATGGATTTATTAAATGCGTAAAATGTGTTTGAGAGTCAAACTGTATCTTGTGAAGCATGATGTCTGTGATGATTTAGGTGTACAGTTTGCAGCATGCTAAACTGGTGGCTTTAGGTTTTTTTCTTAGTTCCAGTACTGACAAAAAAAAACCAACTCAAAAAACAAACTTGTCTCTGCTGATCAACTGCATTATGGGTAGTGGTAGAACTGTGTAAATTTCATTTTTTTCTGAATTATTCCCTTACGAAGTTGGAGTGTTCAATACCGTTTGTAAGAAAAGGTATGAAAGAGATGCATCATTTACCCCGATACATGAATGTGAAATTATATTCTGCTTCTCTCTTTTCAGGGGCGTGGCCGGTCCTCATAGATGACTTTGTGGAGTTTGCTCGGCCAATCATTACAGCAGGCAAGCGCAAAAATGTATAATCGCCACCTTCCTCTTGAAGAGGGAAGTGGCGCCTCTCTCCGTTTAGACATTTTTATATAAAAATTATTTAAATAGAAAACAAAGAAAATGCAAGAGACTTTAAAGATGTGAGTCTGTGCTACCAAACATGAGATGAGTGCAGTACAATGCAGAGCTGAAGCCACCGCATCAGGAATGAGTCAGAGTGCATCATGCGCATCGCCACCAGGGGGCGACAGTGACGTGCAGGAGCGAGGAAGCGGCGTCATCGTTTCAGATTTCAGTTGCCCCACCTTTACGGTGACTAAGTCAGGGTTTCCATTCACCGGTTTTTACGCAGCTTTTGAACCCTGTTGGAAACTGAAGTATCGTAACAAAGATGGAAATGATGGAGGAGGATGGATTTTTCTGGAGTCTGGAGGTGTGTGTTTGGCTCCCACCGTTTTTTTTTTTTTTATTTTTTATTATGTCATCATCACGCTCCGTCTTCAGAATATTCCCATAACAGCAGCTGAGGGAAACACGTTCAGAAATTTGCCCCACGTTGACAAAACGTGCATGAAATCATGCGGCATAGTGACCGACTTCATGACCCATTAACCGTCCACCGTCCACCAGCCTGCACTTTGAAGGCGTAGCTTGCAGTAGCATCTCAAGTGCCAAGGCTGAAACCCAAGAGGGGTGGAATACAGGACGATGAGGATGACGAGTTGATTTGCGGTTGAGAGGTTTTAAGCGGGAAAAACGCAGGATCCATTTCGTTAAGCAGCGTCACGTACAGGTCCTGTTTACAATCATGTTTATACACCTGGAAAATCCTAATTTAAGTCTGATGATGTCCAGATGAACTTGCAAAGATGTGAAAGGGTGAAAAAATTCATGATCATGAAGTGAGAAAACGTGCAGCCATGCTCAGAACACCAGCAGACGTCATACTGCTACAGTGATGTACAGACGTGTTGTGGAAAACAAACAGAAATATTCTTACATACAGTTTATTAATGTGGCAAGAAAGTATCTGAATGAATTTCACATTTGAAACCGATGTCTTCATTGGGCTGTTTCCAGATCTAAGAGGCAATATTGGGTTTTAAGTTTGTTTTAAATTGTTGGTTTCCGTTTCAGATTTATTTGATTTAGTATTATTATTTTTTTAAACAGCCAATGAAATTCTTTTATTCAAAATATGCACATATCAAGCTGTGTAACATCAAGATGCAGAGAATGTGATCAAGTAGATAATTTAGAAATTGATTCCTTTTGACTTAAAGACTTAAAAACACTAACCTAGAGTGAGAGTGGATTTTCAGTTAATAATGTTACATTCTTTTGTGCGCACACTAAATGTTTTTGATCGTTCCTTTAGATTTTCTTTATTATTATATATTTCTTCCAGAGTTCTGGACAAGGTGCTATGGTGTTCTGGTTTGCCTCACTTGTTTGTTACAGACTGCCATTTTTGTCCAGTTTGATGTCACCTTTATTTCCATCATGAGGAAGGCAGCATTATCCTCATGTGGTACGCTTTGCAGAGTGTTTTGAGTGTTGAGTCCCAGGTAGTCGAGTTCAGCTCGTCAAATCAGTATTATTGCATATGTAAATAAAGTTTATTTAAGGAAAAACAAATGGCAGATCTCCATTGTCAAATCCAAACCTGTTTGTTTGACTGTGGAGTAAAGAAGGTGTTAAATAAAGCATGTTTTTAACAAAAATAACCAAGACTATGGCTAATATTTATTTTTAGTAATATTATCCGTTTAAGTCCTGATGTTCAGTTTTGCTCTATGAATTTTCATGGTAGGCTGCTCTGATTTTCTTGTTCAAGAGCTTGTAATACATTCAAAGATCTCAGCTTGTATCGGTTATATGCCAAAAGAAGGTGACGGTAGCACTGTCATGTTCATTTCTGATTGTGTACTGTGCCTTGCATAAGTATTTACCCTCCTTGAACTTTCCACTTTTTGTAGTGTTACCACCTGCATTTGTGATGGACTTTATTCAGGATTTTTACCATTTTATTTACAAACTATGTCTAACAAGGGCTCTCAAGTGGCACGACAGAAAAGCGGTCACCCTATCATCATCATCATGGGTGTCTATGAGCTCATGTATGTGGAAGAGGGCAGATAGTGCGTTCCTCCGAGTGTGTTTCGCTGGCCTGTGACCAGAGGCTGGCTTTACGTTTCCCATTAACATTAACGAGGAAGCACGTAATAGCCTACACCCTCGCTGGTACCTGTCGTATGATGGGGGAGCTGGCTGGTGGGTGGGAATTGGCGGGTGGCTAAACTGGGGAGAAAATTTGAAAAAACCTCTGACATTTAAAGGTGCAAAATATTTTTTTATCATGACACAAATAATGTTAAAAGCAAAAAGGTAGATATTTGTTGGTTGCATAAGTATTCATACCTATTCATTTCTTGGGAGAACTTGGTGCTACACCAAAGGTGGCTGGAATTAAGTCTTTTGGGAATTGGGAATTAGCTTTGTACATTTGGATCCTGATATTTCTGGTCATTCTTTTTGCCAAAATTGCTCATGCTCTTTCAGATTATATGGAGACCATTGGTGAACAGTAATTTTCAAGTCTTTTCACATATCCTCTATCAGATTGGGCCATTCTAACACATTCAGGTTGTTTGTTTTGAGCCACGCCAGTGGAGCGTTGGCAGTACGCTTAGGGTCATTGTCCTGTTGGAAGGTGAAACTGGCTTTACCAGATCTAATTTATTGTTTGGCTCAATGGGAAGGAATATTTCTGTAATCACAATGTTGTAAATAATCATGCAAACTATATTGATTTCCCCCAACATCATGGGCTATTTTTGCATATATTCATAATTTATAATACCAATTTCAGTTCATTTCAGTTCCAGGTTGAAAGACTATAAAATGTTGAGGGGGTGCATACAAGGCACTGTATGTAGTATGATGACTTTTGTCTCTCTTTTCTAAGACTCCATTCTTGTCTGTGGCTTTGGGAAGGGATTTAGCACTGATCCTGGACCAGCTGCTGGATTCTAGACTCTGGCTATGGTGCCATGGGGATTGCCTTTTTAGGAGACACCTGATCACAGCAATACAAAGAAGGCTTGGTGATAAGAGCCTGCTGGTTGAGTGTGTGTGTGTGTGTGTGATGAATATGGCCCTGGTGATTATGAAGAGTGACTGGGAGGGGACAGAGGAGGGGGTATTTGCTGGTTTTTGGTCAAGCTTGTACTCTGTAGAGCTTTCAGACACTGAAGTAGTGAAGCCCAATCTGAAACATTACCTAACCAAAGAGATAAGGCTGAAAAACCCTGGCAGTCCAGTCTCCTGTAGGGTCCCATCAAACATCTAGCCAAGCCAACACCAGCTACTACTTGTGCCTGAAGATTTTTTGTAGATGGTTTTGGTTTGAAAAGGCACCTGATGGAGAAGTTCGAGGCCGCAATGCTCCTGGGTGCGGTAGGAGATTCCCTGGGATACCGCAAAGGCCGCTGGGAAAGCTGCACTTCAGGGTCTCAGATACAGAAAGAGCTCTCGGCTCTTGGGGGACTGGCAGCCCTTAAATTGGATCCAGAAAACTGGCCTTTGAGTGATGGAGCTCTGATGCACATGACCACAGCGGAGGCCCTTGTTACAGGTAAGGATATGTCCCCAGCTATAAAGGTTAATTGCACCATGTTACTATTTAACCTTTTCAACTTCACCATATGACTGGGTGAAGATCAAGATTTACGTTTCTCTTCCTTGTAGCTACAGTACATACCTTGACTACTAGTTTCACTGGACTTACGTAGTAGTTACTGAATAACATGCTTTATGATGAATAACTCAATAATAAACCAGGAGTTTCAGGCTTAAAAAGTAATAGAGGGGGAAAGATATGAATGATATGTTTTGAGGATTTTGTTTCATGTTTACAAATAAATACTCATCCATTTTTAAACTGTCCTTAATTTTTCATCAGGTTTAAATGAGAAAATTCACTTACTGATCCTGTCTTTTTTTTTTTTTTTTTTGTTAAGATTAGGGAAACTTCTTGCTTTTAGTTTCAGAATAAGGAAGAAGAAGGAAGCAAAGTTGCTTAATGGTAAACGTGTATGGCCTGTTGGAGATAGAATCTAAGATTGTTTCTCTAGATTTGGTCATATATAGCAAGATAAAGTCTCAGCGTAGTCTTTCCAGGTCACATACCTATCGTTATCCCTGGTCACCATGACACATGCAGACATCTGATCACATAAGTAGTCTCATAACCAGTTGATGACATTCACACACGTGCATTTACAACAATAACACACGCCCTGCTCCCTGTTATCTCCCTCTTATCTTTGTGTGCCCACCAATATGAGAATGGAATTTGAATTCGTCCTCTCGTTTCATCTGTAGATGCGCTTGCAGCAATGCACAACTCAAGTTATAGATAACCTCGCCATCTTTAATCCCTTAAAATCTCAAGGATAAAGTCAGTTCCCATCATCCTGTATCATACAACACCTAAACTCCAGTTGTTTTCGGCCACAGAGTTGCGGTCAGGCTGAGAATAGAACTTAAACGTGATCCTCTACCACAGTGGGACAGTGGTGGTGATTGAACCAGTATCATCAGCGGGTCACCAAAGCGTGCTGCGGTTTGGCTAACAGGAACGAGGACAGACTCTGGGATTAGGTTCCTGTTTGTTCAAATTTCAATACTGCTGAGAAAAACCAGCAGGCTCAAAATCACAGTCAAACCGTACTCTTCTTTGCACTGAGTATGGTTAAGGGCAGGAGGTTAACTTCATAATAAGCTCCTTAATAATGCCTTGTAATTAGAACCCACCTAATAACATCTACATCTCCTCACCGTCTCAGTTCACATCAGCAGCCACAAAGGGAATCCCTAAGCTTTCTGGAGCTATATATGAGCTCTGTTTTAGGGATGTGGACAGACGGAATAGAGAGTATGTGGCTACTGATGAGCCCCACTAATGCCCCGAAAGTATCCCTCCCCAACTGTCTCATACACACGGCTAAATTTAGCCTGACACACTACTGCTCAGTTGCCTGGAATGCCAAGCGTGATAATACCACATGACAGCATGAAAATCTTTGAGAGCCAGAAAATGTGTTCACTGTTCTGATGTGTGACATCATTTAGCAAAAAATGGGGAAAATGTCACAAACTGTATAACTGACTATGCTGCATTGTGTTGTTTTTGCCAAGATTACTGGTGTCTGGAAGACTTGTACAGAGAAGTTGTGCGGCTCTTTGTGGCAGCCATGGTGTCCCTCCAAGGCCGAACTCCTGACCCCAGCACAGTAGAAGCTTGTTCCTACCTCAAACCTGACAACTACCTGCTGGCCTGGCACACGCCGTTTAATGAAAAAGGTACACCTTCATCCATAGCAGTGATCCAGCCCTGTACCGGATCTGCTAATTACTCGGTTTGTATTTATTATTATCTTTCTTGATACTATATGTACTTGCCAATGCTAACAGGTTCTGGTTTTGGAGCTGCCACGAAGGCTATGTGTGTGGGCATGCGCTACTGGCAGCCTGAAAGACTGGAAAACCTGGTGGAAGTGAGCATCGAAATAGGCCGGATGACCCACAACCACCCCATAGGTACCACATGGTCCTCATGCCACAAGAAGTCATAGAATCATGACTAGGCAAGAAGCCAAATTCCAATGGTATGGCCAGTCATTCATTATCAAAGGTATAGTCAAATTTAAGTGGGAATTAGCTAGCTGTTCGGAAATCCAGCCTTCCTCTTCAGTATTCCCTTTGAAGCCACACCCCGCAATGGCTTCCTTTCAGTGAAATATATCCACTTCCATGTGGGACAGAGTATTTGACTCTACTCGCAACAAGTACATTAAATATAATTGTTTTTAAACTCACTGTTCAGTGAGACAAACACAAGTTGTTTACAAAAGCATTATTTTATTGGATGTCAAAAGGGCAATAATGTGACTTTTAATCATTAATGAACAGTTATTAATGACTGGATGTTTTCGTGGAGATCTACTTCACTAAGTAGACCTAGTAGAAGAAAAATACAAATTTTACTTCTATTACCGCAATGACACAAATACATGGGAATAAAACATGAATTTCAGAATAAAATGAACATCAGAAAGAAAGAACGGAAGGTCATATACACTTAAAGGGTCATTAATAAGGGTTAGTTAGAACAGAACTGGAATGGAAGCTAAGCCACTCCTTTTGTGTGCAGGATTTTTGGGATCTCTTTGTACTGCCCTGTTTGCCTCGTATGCAGTCCAAGGCAAGCCACTGGTGAACTGGGGCCGTGATCTCATGAAGGTGATCCCCAAGGCTGAAGAATACTGCAGGAAAACTATACGCCACATGGCAGGTTAGGAACCTAAGGACAATGTGTGACACAATGCATGTAACAAAATTACACAATATATAAACTTTAAAGTATATATCCTGTTAGGCATCCCATTATGTAAGAATTTGCATACTTTTTGACAAGAATTCTTTCAAAACATCTGGCCATCTTAATAGGAACGCCTGTACACGATGTTGTCTTCTGCTATTGTAGCCAATCCGCCTCAAGGTTCGGTGTGTTGTGTGTTTTCCGAGATGCTTTTCTGCTCACCATGGTTGTAAAGAGTGCTTATTTGAGTTACCGTAGCCTTCCTGTCAGCTTGAATCAGAGTGGTCATTCTCCTCTGACCTGACAAGGCATTTGCATCCGCAGAACAACCATTCATTGGATATTTCTTTTTCGCACCAACTCAATAAACTGTGGTGCATGAAAATCCCAGGAGATCAGCACTTTCTGAAATACTCAAACCAGCCCACCCAATTCAATTCAACTCAGTTCAATTCAATTTTATTTGTATAGCGCTTTTAACAATGGACATTGTCATAAAGCAGCTTTACAGAAATAAATGGATTCACAAAAAATATATTGTAAATATTTGAATTTATCACTGTGAATTTATCC
>CM075028.1:5933939-5988867 GCA_037576675.1 Pangasius sanitwongsei
AGCCCCCAGGTGGCACCATCCCCAGCAAACCAAATGGTTCTTCAGGCCGTCCATATGGGGCCACCCCCAGCAGCAGCCATCTAACACCATCAACCATGCCACAGTCAAAATTACAGAGCTCACATTTTTCCCCTTTCTGAAGTTTTGATGGGAACATTGACTGAATCTCTTGATGTGCATCTGCATCACTCCCAAATGATGGGCTGACTGGTTAACTATGTGAATGAACAGGGGTACAGGTGTTCCTATTAAAGTGGCTTGTGAGTGTATGATCATTGAACATTAGAGGTCTGTGGAAACTACTGCAGAGTAATCGGACTTGACTTGGTATTTTATTGACACTGCGTAATCATTTACGTTATCTTAATGCTTCCAGGTTAAACATGGAATGGAGTGAGAGCAACTTTGCTAAACCCTGCTCACTGTGTGAATAATCTCTCTTTTCAGAGTACCAGGAGAAATGGTTTTACTTTGAAGCCAAGTGGCAGTTCTATTTGCAGGAGAGAGGGATTGAGGAGGAGGGACAGAACAAGCCTCTTTTTCCTAATTCATATGACGCAGATGAGACAGATAAGGTTAGGCCTAATTATTTTTAATTGCATCTTCATTTACTTTAATTTGATAAGTTATTATCCACCATTTATTGTAGAATCTGCAGGCATAGGTTTGGACTCAAAGTTGGTAGGGACAAATGGGTGGAGTGAAATGTGTTAGGTTGGTAACTTTGATAATTTGTCCCCTCCCTGTCTATCCAGTTCAGTGTAAAAATATAATATAAACAGGTCGTATGTGTACATATAACAATTGTCTTTCAATCCACACACACACACACATGGGCAAAGCCACTGGCAAACAAAAAGCTGTACATACCAGCAGAGATCAGTAACTGTACTTTAATTACAGTTCTTTAATTGTACTTTAATTACAGTTCTGGAAGCACAGATATTATTGAAAATCTAACATGTTCCTTTTCCTGAATGAAGATTGAACTAATTCCTTTCCTTGCATCAAGTCTTCAAAGGTAGATGTTCTAACCTAGCTATGTATGGAGGTGTGTCTATGACACTATAATTTTAAACATTAAACAAACACAGTTGATTTATTTGAGGTTTAGGGAAGACACCTAAACATGATTGGGGATGAAAATGAATGAATATGAAGATAAAGAACAAACTAGGGTGTTGCATGGTAGGGTAGCGGGTAGTATTACTGCCTTTTAGTGCCAAGGTACTCCGTTTGGTCCTGAGCTCAGGTTACTGTCTGTGTGGAGTTTTGTATGTTCTCCCCAAGTCTGCATGGGTTTCCTCTGAGTTTCTTCCCTAAAACATGCCAGTAGGTGGATTGGCAACTTTAATCTGTCCCTAGGTCAATCCAGGGTGTATTCCCACTTTGGGCTCATTCCGGTATAGGCTCTGAATCCCAGTGACCCTGACCAGGATAAGATGCTTACTGAAGATGAATGAATGAAAGGACAAACAGTTTTCTAGTGGAGCTGTGATGCCTATAGACACAGTCAACTGACACTTTATCTTTGCTTATATCCAAGTACCTTTGCTTATATCCAAGTAGCTTATCAACTGTGAGTAAAATCACCAGCATTAAATATAGTTGTCAATAGCGGTAATTATACTGCATCTCTCTCAGGTGTATAAGAGCTGGAGCTCAGAAGGCCGAGGAGGGCATAGGGGCCACGATGCACCCATGATTGCCTATGATGCTCTGTTGGCTGCAGGCTCAGACTGGGGCGAGCTGTGCAAACGGGCCATGTTTCATGGAGGTGAAGTGTCAATATTAACCCAAAACCAAATTCATTACAAAAAACTGTATGTGTGTATACATATTTGGATAAAGGTTGTAGGAATACAATTATGCACATTTATTATCTTGGGCCTAAATGAGAACACTGATATAACATCAGCCCAAATTCCAATCTGTGATCATTTTCATGTAGATGTAAACATGACGAGATTATATGCGTAATAAAATAGTTAAACCATTAACATTATGCTATAGAAGTATAGATAATGACATCTTGACACTAAAACTGTTGATTGCACTGTTCCAGGAGAGAGCAGTGCTACAGGTCTGATTGCTGGCTGTCTCTATGGCCTGCTTTACGGACTGAAACAAGTGCCTTCAGGACTGTACCAAGACCTGGAAAAGAGGGAGAAACTAGAAGAGCTTGGAGCAAAACTCTACCACATGGCAGCTGCAGAAAAGTATATAGAGAAGTAACACTCTGCTCCTCACCTCCTTGTTCACACAGGGAGTTCACATGGTTCCCAAGCTGCACAGCTACACACCCCTCCTGTACCTGTTCTCAGCATTCAATTCTCTCTGACACCACCATCCTTTGTCAGTTAACAGATTTGTAAATTAAGTCCAGTATCAAAGCTTGCTATAACTAAAAGGACTGCTAATTTCCACTAAGAAGATATACAAATTAACTGATCCTATATTTAAACAGTTTTGCTGTTTCAGTGACAAAGTATGTGTATGTGTGACAATAACATACGATTGTTTGCCCCAAGAGACTTTTATGTAGTTTGGCCAGGAGCTTTGCTAATTATTTGCTAATTCATGATGTCTGGTCAAATTATAGTAAAAAGAACTCTGTGCATGTTCTCGTGCATGTATATTATGTAAATTAAAAGACCTTAAACAGACCTTACTTTGTAAGAATTTGATTTCTTACCAAAATCCTATTCCTAATTGCAATATCATACAGCAAAGCAAATAGTATTCTTGTACTTGTCTACACTTCTGACCTTTCACACTACATGATATGGTGATGTTCTTGGGCATTTGCACAATATAATGCTTTTATATAACTGATATTCCACTAATCTCTGAAGATTTCCCAGAGAATTCTAAGGTCCTTAGGGACAGACATTTACTCTCTAAAATGATGTAGTGTGAAACCTCCCACTCCCTAAAAATCATCTAAACCTTCTCTAGCCGTGTTATGTCCCTGTAAACCTAACCCTTATTCATCTCAGATGCACAAAGCAGCTTTACAGCAGAGGCCCCTATTTCTTAGAGAATAACCAAATCCCCGTTCCTGCATTGCTTTTGCTATGTGGAGGCCTCTGTACAAAGAAGCGTATTACAAATACTCTATTGAGGATCTCTGAGTATAAAGAAGGGCTCTTTTATTTCATACAGAGCAGAACAGGAAAGGCCTCAAGGACTCATTGCCCCAGAGATCAACATAGCAGTAAATTGCAGGACACTTAAACAGCTAGTCTTGGAACGCTCAACCAGTCCAGTGGTTCGAGAGATTCTGGACAATCTACTGCAGTATATAACACAGGAGTTGCCAAGGCAGGGTCCATGTACCCAGAAGAGGCCAGTAAAAAAGAACGCAATGAGTAGGAATACCAAGAAAGCAGCAGTTCGTCAACCTACCACCTTCCAGCTTCTTCAATCCAAGTATCTGTTAGCCAACCCCAGGCCAGCCTTAACCCACAGAAGGGAAGTGGGTGCTTTGAATTTAAAAACAGTCCACAGAATTAAGGAAGTGGACAAACCCATTAGTGATACAGGGCAAGATGTTAAGGGAGGGAGGGTCAGGGTTCGAGACATGATTGCCCGATTTGCAGCTATTGAGCAAAATGAGAAAGATCTGGCAACTAGAGACTTGGTCAGTCAGGTTAACACGGGTCCTGTTTTGTCTGATATGATGAAGAAGCTTGAGGATCTGTCAACCCTGCAAAAAAGAAGTGATTTAATTAAATATAGGAAGCAAGACTGTGCAGGTGAGTCTAACCCAATGGGGAAGAAGAAAGTGACCAAACAAAAGAAAGCTCAAGATTTATTGATTTTTGACAAGCAAGAGAGACAGGTGATAGTTAAATATACCAGCTCAAAGATACACAGCAGTAGTCTTGAGGAACAGCAAAGTCCATTGGCAATAGTAAAAGGCTCACCGTGCAGCTTACTCAAGGCTGAACAAGACCTTGTTTCCAAAAAACTGGCAAGCAGTCTCTGTTTTCCTCTGACTGAGCAGACAGTGAGGTATGGAAAAGTTGAGATGATTTCCTTCAGTGCCTTGTTGGTGGACTCCCAGTCTGAGGCTGAATATGGACTTCTTGTGATGGAGAACCCACAGAAGTGGAATCTAGCTCTAGTCCTACCACACCCTTATATTTGGGAACTGGCCTGTTCAACAAAGGAGAGTTTGGAACATCACCACCACAAACAGTATTTACTGGAGCTACAACCTCATAAAAAGGGTACAGAGGTACCATGCTTTGACCAGGCAGGATTACAAACCATGAAGCCACTGGCCTCTGAGATTCAGCATAAGATGCACCAAGAGACCCTTCAGAATCATACAGCAGAGTTTGATCAGCATTCACCAACTGAGCCTCCAGATGATTGTTGCAAAAGGACTTTACTTACATATAATGATGCAGAGCCATCAGGTGACTGTGAAAAAGATCTGTGTCTCAAAAGCCCGATACTTCAGTTGAAATCACAGATAGATCATCATGCTTCTCTGATCCTACAAAGATCCAGTGAATTATATTCCCCAGAGCAGAGCATGACTTCCAAAAACTGTCTTTCATCAGAAGTACTGGAAGGTAAACCCATGAGAACTGACAGTGAGAGTCTGGAGCCCATGACCTCTTCTACATCATTATTCACTCTAACAAAACCAATAGACCGCACAACACTTGAGTACTGTGACAACCATATGTCACAACACACATCTCAAAATGTGATCTCATGTACAGCAAAAGCCTACCATGATTCAGCAAGTCATGCTAGCAAAGGCAATGAGCAAGACATCCCTTATCCCTCAGGAAAAAGTATACTGAACAAAATGATTCTAGTAGGCAATTCATACAGGCAGAAGACATCAGACAGACAACTTTCAGTAATGACAAAGGATGAACAAAATCTACCATCACAAAAGGAGTGCCCAAAATACACAACATTTAATTATAGTGATCCCTCTGTGAAGAGAACTTATATACCCAAGACTGTTAGGTTCACTGATACTTTCAACTTCTGATCCCTCAAAATGTGTTCAGCACTTCTGAACTGCTCATTTATTAGTCAGCTTCACTAAAGAGAGAGGAATTTATTCTAAATGTAGACCAGCATAGAGTCAACGAACAAGATATATACTAGTATGTGGACACCTGACCATCACATCTACAGTATATGGTTCTTCCCCAAACTGTTGGCACAAAGTTGGAAGCACATAATCATATAGAATGTCTTTGTATGGTGCAGCATTATAGTCTCCCTTCACTGGAACGAAGAGGCCCAAACCTGTTCCAGCATGACGTTGCCCCTGTGCAAAAAGCGAGTTCCATGAAGACATGGTGTGTTAAGGTTGGAGTGGAAGAACTCGAGTGTCCTGCACAGAGCCCTGACCTCAACCCCACTGAACACCTTTGGGATGAACTGGAACACCGACTGCACCCCAGACCTCCTCACCCGACATTAATGCCTGACATCACCAATGCTCTTGTAGCTGAATGAACACAAATCCCCACAGCCAAAATCTACCAGAAATCCTTCCCAGAAGAGTGGAGATTATAACAGCAAAGCGGGGACTAAATCTTGAATGAGAAGCATACATGGGTATAATGGTCAGGTGTCCACAAACCTTTGGCCATATAGTGTACAAAAACAGAGGTGCCAACATGTATGGTTTGGCTGTAGCATTTACGATTTTGGGCCCCTTGCTATGGGAGACACTTAAATATTTTTTTCTGCTTTGTCAGCTAAACAGCAGTCAAACATGAATTAAATTCACTGAAGGGGAAAGGACACAGGATGTTGACCTTTGAATTCATGAACCTTGTTCTTGTGAGTCAAAAGAAAACAAGAGGGTGAATATTTTGTCTTTCTGTGTATTTTTCGTTCAGTATGTATTGTATAGGTTCTATTTCATAGATGTAATTATACTGTGCAAGTAGAAGGTCTGAGGCAACCATCAGAGTTATAGTATATGTGAAACCAAATTGTCACCTTTAACTTATGTTATTTAAAACGGAGCATTTATTTTTGATGATAAAATACACTTTTAACTGAATATACATATTGGATATGAATGAATTTAAAGATATACAGGGGAATCAGAGCTTTTCACACGGTGACCATGTGTACTCCTGCAAAACAACATTCAACTTCACTGTCCTAATTTGTGGCGGTCACTGTAACCACCCTGCTGCACCTACCCATGTGTTTCTAACAGAAATATGTAACAATAAAAAGCACTTTAGAGCTTTGACCTCAGCTATTGTGTTTAATGATGCACATTAAATAAAGTGAGGTAATGGAAATTCCAGTGGGAGGTACTGTAATGTGAGCAACACACCCGGTTCACTAGGGAGTGGTATAGCTCTTCAAAGGAAAAAGAAGTTATTATTTATGTATATCATACATAAATATTATTATTTATGTATATACTATAGCAGATATAAGTCTATTACTGTAGAAGTATCTTTTGATTAATACATGTTTTTATGGTTTATTCATTTTATATATATATATATATATATATTTTTTAATCTTCAAGGTTAAACCTCTATACCTCAGATACCTCAGTCTGTTTGCTCTTTATGTGATTAAGGAGAGAACTGTTTGCTGAAACACACCTGGCCCAGTTTTCCCACAGAAAGATAATAAAAGCTAACCCTGTAATTTTCAATGGCATGTCAGTAACAGTGTATTTTTTTAGCACAATCATATGGAAATATCATGATGCTAATGAGCTTGATATTGTCCATGGTCTGGCCATGTCATTTTAGACCAGCCCAATTTTCAGAAAAACCCATTTAGCACGTGAGTTTTAGCCATTTATTCTTCTCAACAACGATCAGTGCGAAGAGAAGGTGAAACTCCTTGAGGAAAATTAAAATGCTTCAATGAAAAATCACCATTTTTTTTTTTTTAACACTTTAAAGACTTAAAATGCTGACTCACAGCTCCAGGGTCCTGAGTTCAAGTTCTCTCATAGAGCTCAGGTTACTGTCTGTGTATGTTAGTTGCTGTGTAAGTTCTCCCTGTGTCTCCCTGGAGGGTTTCCACCTACCTCTCACAAACATGCCAGTAGGTTGATTGGGTAAGATAAATTGCACCGTTGTGAATGAATGTGTGTGTGTGTGTGTGTGTGTGTGTGTGTGTGCACATAAAGTGCCCTGCGATGGACTGGTGTCCCATCCAGTGTGTATTCCTGCCTCACACCCAGTGTTCCCAGGATTGACCCTGGATCCACCGCGACCCCGATCATGATAAAACGCTTACTGAAAATGAGTGAGAGATTCAGTACAAACTTTTAACATCAAATCGGTTCCATCAAACCTTCCAATCAAGGTTTGCAGGAGTTGGTGGACAGAGTGTATGTTAGTGGCTGTGAAGCTGTTTATTAAACGCTAGCTCCACAATTCTTGTCAAGTTAACAGCACCTTTCTGTCCAAAGCTCTACACATAGGCTTAGACGTATATCTAGTAGTTGTGTACACTAATCCTACTTATCCTAATTACTGGAAGAATGGAGATGTAGAAAACTATGGGCAAGGAGAGGGTGTGTCTGTGGCTGATACCACAGTGTGCAGAATAAATATTAAGCACTTCACTCACCAGTAAAATTTGAGTGTGTAATTTAGTTTGTTCAAAAAAATTGAATTTTAGATTCCACGTTTACTCAATTGGGTACAGTCATTTAAAAACATCCAAATACAAAGCAGTATTAAACCAATCAAAATTTATTTTAGAATTGGGATAGAAGTATAAATAACTAAAATAGGCCTAAGTGTAGTTCACTAGCATTCAGAATTACTGTATAACTACAGTAACTCCACAAAAAACAAGTTAAAATACTTTAGTTATGAGATGAATTCATCACTGTGGGGATTACATTTTTTAATGATTTTTTTTTTTTTAATGTTTCATTGAAAGAATAATTCTAACTTACATTTTGAGCAGGGTTCCTTTAAGAACACACACACACACACACACACTATAAACAAAGGTGTGTCTTGCACAACTCAGTGGAAATTGTATGCTGTAGTACTGCTTAAATGGTTTGTTATATTATTTGTTATAGTATTTATGTTGTATATGTTATATTTAAATATTAACCTATTCATTTTTAGATTCAAAATATTTACAGAAACAGACAATGGTCTGGTCACAGATGAATCCTATTTTAGTCTAGGAATAGACTTAATCTGTTTCCTGGAAACTGACCCGGATCCCAGTTAATCTGACAAGGCTTATCTCCAGGAGTACATTTTGTCAGACTTGTGTGAACCATGAAATTTTAGAAATGTCTTTCCACTAAGGTGTTAAATTCCAAAAGGCCATGAAGAGTGTACACCTAAAAAAGTGTACACCTGTTAAGTGATATCTCAAATCGTGAGCCTTGTACAGAAATTCTTGTCAGATTACCAGCATTGAGCACATGGCTAACTATGCATAGATCAGATTTCCATTATAATCACTAGACCACTGTAATAATTACAGAAAACTAAGCACTTCCTCAAATCCTGCATCCCTGTTAAAACCATGCCTTTTAGGCATATCATAAACTACATTTAAAGCCCTAAAGATGTACTTTCCACTTCTTGTAATGATATGATGAACATGAAATAATCATGCTGAGGAATATTCAGCAGAGCATCATGAAGTCGTCTGGACAAATGGATATGACACTAATCTACTTTGAGCCTGTTTCCACAACAGCAGAGGGATGAGAAGAGGAAGAGGATAGAGAATGATTGGAACAGCAGGGTGCATACACCAGGCTCATCACACACACACAGAAATGGAGAACATTAGTGAAAAGATGTAGTGATTTAACAAACAAATCTCCACAATGGTGTAAATTCAAAGATAAAATCATACAGTTAATGAAAATAATTTATAGACAAATTCTGAGAGGTAAATTATCCTCATGCCAGGCCCACGCTTTGGCTACTTGATCCCATCCATCGCTAAGACATGGTTCTTAAAGTGGAGTCCAGAGACACACAAGGGTCTATGACGTGTCTGTGGCATGGAGTCTGAAATAATATTATTTTTTACATTATTAATACTCTTGTTATTTTTTATGACATTTTGTCATGAAGCTGGTTACATGAATGTTTCTCCTAAATTGTCTATTTTTTTTTTATTTAAAAAGCCGAATACCTTAAAAATAAGCTTTAAAATAGAGAAAGAGTGTTGAAACAGTGTATTTTATCGCAGTGGTTTTACGCACAGAGTTCAAAAATAAAGAGAGTTAGAGCCGACAGTGGCAAGGAAAAACTCCCTGAGACATCATGAGGAAAGGAACCCATCCTCTTCTGACACACAGATAGTGACAATATAAATCATTACTCTTCTACAAGTGTATATTATAAAGTCAAACAAACAAACAAGCTAAGTGTGTTGAAAGGATATTCAGTATGAGTGTATTGTGAATGGGATGAGCATAGGACAGTCTTTATGACTACAGCTGCAGTTCTTAGGTACAAATGCAGGTGAGACTTCTGATCTATTGAAGAAAGGGTGAAATGTGAGCATAAGCCTGTTTTTGGGAGGTGCAAATCTTTACACACTGAACACACATTACACATTGGATATACACATTGGACCATCTACAAACTTAAGGCAATATGCAAATTAAGTGTTATTATGAACCTTGGTAAAGTCAGGTAATGGTTCCAGTCATTAAATATAACTTATGTTCTGATTGTGTTTAATATTTAAATATTTGCATTACATACCCATGACTTCCTCAAGGTTGAGTTTCCTGCTTGTGTGTTTACCCTGGTATATAGTGCCCTCTACTACATAGAGCCCATTGAGGGCGCTGTGTGCCTATGGAACATCTTCCGGTAGGGGCGTGGCCTAGGGCCGCTCCAGAGCTCCGCCTCCGCGGTTTGATTGACGTCTGCCCTTGAGCTCGCGAAACAAACTGCTCAGGCGAGCGTGGCGCTGGGAGAGAGTGCGAGCAGGGGTCCGTGCGTGCGCGTGCGGGATGAAGCCGCTCTGTTGCGTGTTTGGATAGAAGAAATGCGGTTGGACGTTTAGCGTGAGGATGAGTTAGGAGTGAACACAGCTCGGGAACAGAGAGACACACGGTGTAAAGTGGAAGCTTGTCTCTGTATCTCAGGACAGGACAGGTTCATGGACGCCGGGTGCTGTGTGTGTGCGCGTGTGTGTGTGCGGTGAGACTGAGAAACTAGACAATGTGGAGGAAACGCGGTGCTTATTCGGCGTTTTCATGCGTTTTCTGATGAATCTCAGACATTAATAAACTTCTTCCTGAGCTCTGGACTTTACTGGGAGTGTTTCACCTCCTCCTGCGACTAATACACCCAGTAAACGTAACTGCTGGATATGTGCTGAGATGAGATCTGGCTTTAATATGAAGGCGGGAGAGTTGCGCGTGAAAAGCTGCGGGTGAAACACGCACGATGGAGAAGGCGAACGGCACGCGCGCACCGCAGCAGCCTCAGCTCCGCATCAACGTCCCGAGCACAGCCAGGGAGAGAGTGTCCAGGTATACCTCCCACTTTCACTTCAGTTCTCATCTAGCTCTTCAATAGCTCTTCAGTAGCTCTTCAATAGCTCTCAGTCGACATCGTTATGGAAAAATACAAATGTCAGTAAAAAAAAAAATGTTTTATAGTTTTACAACATCCACAAACTAGATTTCTAAGATTCTAACATTTGACCTTTGACCTAGGAAAAGGTGAAATATACATGAGAATGAATATTCTCATGGGCTGGGGGTTCGAATCCCGCCTCCGCCCTGTGTGCACAGAGTTTGCATGTTCTCCCCTGCCTCAGGGATTTCCTCCCCCAGGCCAAAGACATGTAGAGTGATGTCCTGGGGTTGGCACCCTGTCTACGGTGTCCCTTAACCTTGTGCCCCTCTGGGAGAAGCTCCAGGCTCCCCACGACCCTGTGTAGGATCAGCGGTACAGAGAATGGATGGCTGGATGGACAAAGGCCTATTTCTTACATGAACAATATATTATAACACTCCATGAAATTCATTATGTGTTTATTTTTAACTCATGAATTGAGAGACAAAATATTCAAAATCATTCTTCACAGTCAAATGATAAAGTTTATCAATTATCAAGACATTAAAAAGTTGCCACTTTTTCACTGTGAGATTTAGGTCACTTCCAAAGCAAACTGTCCAACACTAGTCCAAACTATAAACTCCAAGATTAAAACTGTCCACTGTAAGGAAAAAGGTGTTTACTTTCAACTTACTGACATCCTACCTTGAAATACAAGGCGTCCGAGATGTCCATTTTTATTTAATAAGAGTAAAAATACATATATTTTGTATTAAATTATATACTTAATTTTGTATTTATTATTTACAACATATGATCTACAGCATGCGTTCACCTTTACACCCAACGCATTTTCTCAGATACTGTATCATGCTTTTGCTCAACATATTATTCTCATTGGTTTCTGACTTTTTTGGACACCCTGTACATAAAATGCCTAGAGCAGGCGTGAATATATACAGTATAGTAACTGAGATTATGGTAATATGTGCACATTTTGTAATCACATCTCACAAGACACACTTGCTTTCTGAGGAGAAACTAAAAACCAGCACCAGCCCAATTTTCTCCCGGTTTTAGTGACGGTTTTAGTGACATCTGTTTTCCCAGATCACTCTTTTAAAACACAGCTAAAGAAACACTACAGGTGAATAGAGTACTTCTTAAATATAGAATAGATCATAATAAATATCGCAATCAATCTTCACCAGTTTATTACTGATAAGTATTTTTTGTATGTTTATTTATGCCAGTGAAGCTTCATCTAATTAAATATGCATATATCTGCATACTTAATGAAATGGAAAATCTAGTCATTTGCTGTTTAGAATTAAAATATTTATTTTTTTGCTGCGAAGTTGCGCTCAATAGAAAGATTGTTTGTTGGAATGTCATTTCTTTTTTGTTTAATTAAGAAAAAAAAAATTATGCCTTTTCAAGTATAAAATCTGTCATAAATTCAACAATAATCAATATCTTGGAAAATTCCGCTGTAATATCCTTTTAACTAGTCATGAATCGGATTTCGTTAATGTAGATCATCTGCAAAGAAATGTTTGGCTTGGAATATAGAAAAAATGATTTTGAGAAAACCTGTTTAAAAATACATTATGCTTTAACATGGTTTCCACTGGAGTTAGTACTGTCTGTAAGAGAAGACATGTTATAGATGTAGTTTAAACAAAAATCGGAGAAATTATTGACGTGACCAGATCGTCCTTATTACCAGTAGTTTCTTACTTTAATTGCTAAAATGTTCGTTTTGGTAGATACTAAGCATTTTGTTACTTTGAGCTGTTTGGCTTTTTTAACTCATCCCTCCGAAACCTGGACTCCTCCTGGTATTATCTTCTCGTAGCTTAGTATTCATATTCACCACTAATTTTCTTACTAAAAGTCCAAATTATGGCCGTATTAGTCTAAAAGACGTGATGTGTACCTGGGGACAGTGTGGTTCTGTCCCAATAGCATACTACCACACTAAATAGTATGCCAAAACAGTGTTATACTTATCATATGGGACGCGGCCAGTGTTTATTATTTTATTGTGTAATTCATTCAGATTGCTCGGCTTCTTGCTTGTACAAACAACCCAAGACCAACGCACACCATTTATAATCTTAATATAAATGACAATAAATAAATATTAGTGATGAATATTAACGTATTGTCACTAACTTAAAGCCTTATGTTCTGGTCTAGCCCTAACGATGGTGTACATCAGCTTTAAAAGTTAACGCTGCTTTACTTGGTACGATTTTGTCTTGATAATGCTGTTGCAGAAAACAGTGACAGGTTTTGAAACATTGCTTGGTTGAGTTCTGGCATTGTCCAGCAGTGAGTATCTGAAAAGTCACCAAGAGCAGGAGGTCATCGCTGTGTTGGATTGTAGATTTATCATTAGAGAATCTTAATTGTGATTTTAAATGTGAACATAAAAGATATTGCACAGTTTGCCACAGAATTTGACCGAGGTTTTACTGCTTTTACCTCGTACAGTGTGACAGGCAATACAGTTCCAATACTGCCGTTGTCGCACAGTGTAAAGCTGTCTTTATTTATTAGAGATGCACTGATGAAGTATTGAGCTAATAGTGGCCTGAAATACTAGATGAGTATCGGATCGAGTACAATGTGATCTCCCCATTTGCAAACCCGTAACATTGTGTCTGACACATCTGATAAAAAAGCTGGGGTTGGAAGCTAGGTTACATTTATTGTTTTATGACTGAAGAATTCAAGCACATTGCCTGACAAAACACAGATAATACATGTAAACATGGGATAGCAGCTGTCTTAACTGTATCTAGTATCAGCTGATGCATAAAGCTTCATTAGTGCAGTATTTACGCTAACGAAGCTTTATGCATCATTCCTTCCGTGCAAATGGAGAGACATGGCATCATTGTGTTTGTAATGTATGTATTGCGTGGACTGTGTTCAACTTGTTGTTACAAACTTGTTTAAATGACTTTTTCACTATTTCCACTCTAACCTGAGCACATACCTGCTTCCAGCCATCAGAAGGAATTGGATCTGGCCCTGTGAATACATTTTCCAAAAATATATGTTAGATTTCTTATAACTGAGACAAATATTAGATCATATATCAGACATCTGAATTTAAATTAAAAAAAAAAAAAAAATCAAAAGTTGTGTTGAATCAAAAGGACAGCCATTATTAAATATTAATAGAACATGGGGGAAATAAATATTTAATAAATTTAAATAAATATTAATAGAACAGGAGAAAAAAGTCAATTTTGCATTACTTCTTCTTTAAATTTCTTCTGTTAAGATTTCTCTAAGATTTACATTTACTGTTGTCTGTTGCTTTTAGCCAGTTTCTCAGTTTTTGTCCAAAGCTGAATAAGTAATTGACGTTGGTGTATTTGTCTTCACTCTTCTTTGTGCACTCTCTTATTGAACCCCTTGTCTCCACAGCGTGGATCCGTATGGCTTTGAGAGGTCTAACGACTTTGATTACGAGTCCTATGAGGAGCTCATGTCTGAGTATTTGGCTGTTCTCACTAAAAGGTCAATCAAGTGGTCAAAACTGCTGCAGGGGAAAAGCCGCATCGAGAAGAGTCTTAAACGTGAGTGTGGGCTCTTAACTTATTTAGAGGCTCTGAATAACATGTACCTACAAACTGACCTACCCGTTTAATACACCATCACTATGCACAGCTTTGTATATTTGATCCATTAGCCCCATTTGAAACTGTTTTTTTATGGTAGAGCAGTGGTTTACAGTGCTGTACCTGTTTGTGTGTTACTTGCGTTGATGAAGGACTTGGTAATTGGCTGATAAGTGTGTTGGAGTAGGGACATGCTTTTTCCCCCCTTATTTTGAGCAGAGATGGGTCAAAAGCCCATCAACAGTCAACTGCTCAATTACCGAGGTTCAGATGTTAGGTATTTATGTAGATTGTCATCTGTCTTGCGAGCCCGCTACATACACAAACTGCAAAGTGACCTTGTACAAAGCAGTGCAACAGGATAGTGTGGTTTAACAACAGTAATATTGACCCATAACAGCAAGCATCCATCACTTTCAATGATCGACTACAGACCCCGATCTAGCCAAGAGAATGTCTGCTTGTAATGTATATTGGTTGCTTTGAGAGGAAACAGATAAGCATTTTGCCTGAATTTATGCATGTGTTTTGTTCTCATTTTCCCCCCTAAGCTACAGACAGAGCACACTATGGTTATTCAGCCGCTATTAAACTCTATTGACAGCTGTTTTTAGCAAGACTACTTATGATGATGATGATACATTATCACAGTGATGTTTTCCAGTGAAGTGAAAGGTTAGTTATTTACGTAGTTGATGAATTATTAACATGCTGTATGCTGTATTCACACATCTCTATGAAATTTTAGGCTATTGGGAGAGGGCCATGGCTCGACTTGAAAGCCTACAGCATTATATAATCGTAACCGATATGGAAAACCCTAGAGAGAATGACATATTACACCGATTTTTTTTTTTTTTGTCCTGGATTGTCTTAATATGACATGTTAAACCCTCCCACACCCACACAAATGACATGATTTGCCTAAAATTACACACCACACACCGTTCGATCTCGACTCTTGGAACCTGGAATGTCACAGAATTTCTTCTGAACAAATGAGATCAAAACAAACATGGTGGGAAGCAGTTCAGCTCAACTTTCATGGTTTATGGGTCTTTCACACATGATGTCAAGATTGAGTGTTTACACAAAGCAGTGTTCATAATGCGACATGCTCACTGGCAGCTGTTTTTGGTGCCATTGGAACCGAAGACAGCCGATGACAGGAAGTGTCAGAAATTTTTGTTTAAAATCAGAGTGTGACCTGTTTGGTTCCATATTGGTTCTATTTTCGGCCATGTTTGCGTCTCTGACCATGGGGGTGTGTCTAAAACATGACTGACAGAAGGGGAAAAAGGGTAAACAATAACAAGATATCCAGCAAAGAACAACTTTATTATGCCTCTTCCACTGAGGTGTTATCCGACCCTCCAAGATTCTCGTTAACTTGAAATCTCAAGATCGATTGGTTGAATGTTTGTAGGATTTTATATGGAATTATCACTGTAACCAGCAGATGATGACTATATTTTGAATTGGTCCAAACAGGGTCAAGATTACAGCAAGGTCAAATGTCTGAAATAATTTTTTATTCCTGTTTGAAATATATTTTAAGGATATTTCTGTCATACAAATTAGTAACAAGAAGGACTAGACTTGTGGCAGAGGTATCCCTGCCGACGCAGTTGGCGTCAAGTTCTACTTTTTTTTCCAACATTATTTCAACAATTATGTGTCCTCATGTTCCTCAGCTATTTCCCGGTTACTTGTAAAGAAACAATAAAAACACTGAGAGCATCTGTAATGCACTCATTCTGAGCTGCTTGACTTCATTATTGAAGTAGCCCTTGAATGGCCTTTCTAGAGGGTAGAAAGAGACACGTGCAGAGCACAGGGACTGGGAACCCACTATCTTTTTTTTTTTTTTTTTTTTTTTTGACCTTGTTTGTGTATACTCCCCTGACAGTAAAGCGTTATGTACGGAAAGGGATCTCAAACGAATACCGAGCTTTGATCTGGATGGCAGCAAGCGGCTCCCAGGAGCAGATGGAGAGGAATCCAGGCTACTACAATTCACTCCTCCAGGCGCAACATGACCCTAAACTCGTGGAGACCATCCGCACAGGTTGGTATGACCCTCACCTCATGATCAGGAGACAACTAGAGAATGGAAGGAGTCAGAAATATTTCTGACAACTAGGGGTGGAACAGTGTGAATCTACTCACTAATGGACGATATCAAATAAATTTGTTTAGGCAAACTTCTACAGATTATGATGGACTTGTTAAGAAAGAGATGTTTCTTCTTATTCTATACTGGCATAACATAATGTTACCAGGGAATTCCTCATCATGATATGCCAGTATGTCGTTAAATGGCAGCTGATGGCCACCAAACAGCAAGATTTGGTGATTTGGATGATGCTAACTGATCCTGCTGGCTCTCATTATTCACTGAAACGTAGTATTTGTATTCTTTTGACATTGAGCACACGCCTAGACCAGCACTTTGTCCACAGATTTGCACAGGACGTTCCCAGACAACGTGCAGTTCCGGAAGACAGCGGAGCCGTGTCTGCAGAAGCCCTTGTATAACGTTCTACTGGCGTACGGACACCACAACAAGGCAGTGGGATATTGTCAGGTAAAGGATTTTCCACTATAAACTTTGATCTCCCTACTTTGCTGATTTAGAGTAAAATGTCCTGCTGTCAGCTGCATGATGGGCACATGACCTACTCATGGGAGTACCAAAGAAGTTTTAGGTCCAAGTTAATCTTTGAAGCGCCGGTATTTGCGAAGACATGGAAAATTGATGCCATTTAGTCAACGTATGGTGGTTGTAATGCTACATACTCGTCTGGTTTCTGGGTGTGTCACTGTCCTGACGCACAAAAAATCTTTTGCATTGACAGTCAACATTTCTGTAGCGCCTGACATCAGATTTGCAATGCAAAGTAATTCACAAATTTGCCTGCTGCGAGGCTTGTTCCTGTTGAACCTAACCATAATTTTCCACTGAATTCTTCAGGAAACTTTTTTTTTTAGCATTGAAGGTTAACTTTCTGTCTGGTGCTATGGTATCCTGTGATTACTTTTATGATGTGTTCTGTTGTCTTCCTGCTTGTCAGTCCTTCATAATTCCCGCTCTTACAGGGGATGAACTTTATTGCTGGGTACCTCCTCATCATCACCAAAGATGAAGAGAAGTCCTTCTGGCTGATGGAGGCTTTGCTAGGCAGGATACTTCCAGGTTTGTGCAAATTGAATTAATTGCAAATCATTGAATTGATTTGAATATATGTTGCACGATTCATGTAATAAAATGAGGGGTGCAACTAGCAATTAAGTGACTAGTAATTTGTCTCTATTTTCTTAATGTCACTTGTTTTTCACAAAATAAAAACAGTAAATGTATCAGACACATTTTTTACAAAATCAGATCACACCAGGACCACACACAATCACCTCACGCTACCATCTGACCTCTGCTTTTTTTTTGGTTTGAATAACAATTATAATGGAACATCTGTCTGGATTTGTACAATTTGACTCGAAGGCCTAAACAATCGAACAAACATTTGAAGGTGCAAAATACTTTTGTGACACGAAGGTCAGTTAAACAAAATGTTGGTTGCATAGCTATTCACCCCCAATACTTGGCAAAACCACATTTGGCTGCAATTACAGCTACACATCTCCTGGGATATGTGTCTATTAGCTTTGCACATCAGGAGCAAAATTGCTCAATAGTGGATAGAGAATTCAAGTCTTGCAACAGATTCGGGTCTGGCCTTTGACAGGGTCATTCTAATACATTCAGGTTCTTGGTTTTGAGTCACTCCAGTGCAGCTTTGGCAGTAGAGCTGGGCAATATGGACAAAATCTTATATCACAATATGGATAATTTCATATCTTAAAATGATATATATCATGATACTGTGTTTTCTCTAAAATTCATGAAAAAAAAATTATCTATACAAAATAACTGCATGCATTCATGAGTCTGTGGCATTTACAAATGACCATTTTGTGGTCAGTGTCTGATTTGTTATACCTAAACCACGCCCCAAATGACAGAAGTACATCCCTTTTTAGGTGCAAGTTCCTCATCTTTCAGTTGGGCCGATGCCTCTTCTGTGTCAGAGTGTTGTGGGGGGGTTTCGCTCTATATCGCGCTCTTCCATGCTTGCTTTTGTTTTTGTTGTGGCACACCGCTAGTAGCTCCTAGCACCGACCTTAGTGACGTAAATCAGCTGCCGAAAAGTGGGTTTCGCGACATTAGTGATATACAAGATATAGGAAAATAACTATCAATAGACACTTTTCTATCGTCCTGTTCACAGCCCTGTTTGGCATTATGATTAGGGCCTTTTGTGAGGATGGTGTTCTTAGGGTGGAAAAGCAGTGTTGGTTTTATGCCAAATATAATGCTTTGTGCCAAAGCCATAAAGTTCAGTTTTGGCCTCATTAGACGAGAGAAACCTTTTCCACATTTTGACTGAGTCTCCACCATGCCTTTTGCCAAACTCTATATGGCATTTCATATCACTTTTTCAGTAATGGTTTGCTTCTCACTATGGTGAGAAAAGCTGTGAACAGCTTCTTCGCTCTGAGCAATGGCTCTCACCAGGTCCTTCAGAGTTTCCCTTGCTTACCCTGTTTACCCTGTCACTGACTATTGGTGGATGGCCTTCTCTAGGCAGAGTGGTGGTTGTGCCATATTCTTTCTGTTTTTTTAGTAATGGATTTATTGTTGTTCCATGGGACGTTTGGTGTATCCTGATTGATACTTTTCCAGAACTTTGTCCCAGACTGTTTTTGATAGCTCCTTGGTCTTCGTAATGGTGTTTGTATGATATGTTCTCTACCAAACTCCGGGGCCTTCCAGGAACAGGTGTATTAATACTGAGATCATACTAATCAACTAATTAACTAATAATCTGACTTCCGATGGCAACTGGTTGCACCAAAATGAATTTATGGGTTTCATAGAGTGAATATTTACATAATCACAACTTTTATGTTTTTTTAAAATTTGTAAATAATTTTGCACTATTGATTCTCTACCCACTTTAATATTTTGGGCTAGTTTGTCTATATTATTGCAATATAATTGCAGTTAAGTCTTTCAGTTCCAGGTTGTCACGCTGTAAAATGTGGAAAAGTTCGACAGACAGACTCTGTCTGTCTGCACACAAAATATCAAGACAGCACTCTTTCATTCATAAAAGACGCCAGTTAAAACATGGCACAGTTGCATGCACTAAATAGCACTGTGCATGGAAAGAACAGATGAAATGAATTTGCTCAGCAAATGCAAACTACCATTGCACCGCAATTACTTTAACTCTCCGGTTGTTATTCTGTATATTCAGGTTACTGTACACTCACTGTATCTTTGGCTGGAGCTGCAGCTATAAATGTGTTTGCATGGAATAGAATGTGTTTAGGTGACCTGTCCAGAGCTATTCTCAGCACCTCATCTCGTTTCCTGAGCTATAAATAAATCTAGTGTCGGGTCACATGATTCTGATCTGTTCAAATCTTGTTAGACACCAGTCACACCCTGGGAGAGAGACATGTCTCACACCGTACACACCACAGTTGCCTGCACTCTCATCCACATGAATGTCCTATTGTGTTACAGTCCCTTTAATCCTCTAGGCAAATGTTGTGCAGGAATTATGTTAAGATAAGTACTGAATGTGAAAGTATAGTCTAAATTACATATCTATCATACAACCGGTTTTGGGCTGTACATTTCTCTGATAGTGTGTGTGTGTGTGTGTGTGTGTAGCCAGATGCTTTTCTTTCTTTGCTAATAGCCAAGTGGCATTGTTGATTGCCTCATGACATTAGGAGGATACACAAGCAGACAACACCATGGCTATATCAACTGATGAAGAAATCAGTTGAGCCATTTTACCAGAGCAAAAAATAAACAATCAGAAACTCTTTATCTTGCATGTCCAGGGTACTGAGGTATTGGACCTGGCAAATCAACTCAACAGCATTCAACAAGAATGCAAAACCATGATATGACTATGCAGTTTGGTGCAGCCTAGTCCAGCTCTGGCTGATACCTTTTGTACACTATTCAGCCCACAAGCTTCAGAATCTTGTCTTTAAACATTATTACATTTTTTTCCCCTCCATTTTCTCCTCAGTTTGATCTTGTTTATATTTATTTTTACCCAGCGCTAACAACCCTCTTCCTCATACATGAGCTCCCAGAAGTCCATGATTGGCCAGTAGTGCACTGATTGACAGGGTAGAGTGTAATGCAGAGAGCAGGACCACAGACTTTGACTCCTGACTCCTGCTTTTCCATTGCACCACTTGGGAACCTGCTTTGACCAGGATTACTGATGAAATGTACCTGACTGTAGTAAATGTTAGAAGTCTGGCTAGTGAGACTAGGTGAAATCTGGCAAGTTCCAAAACTCTCATACTATGCATCCACTTGTTAGACTGGTGTTATTAAGACAGCAAGGTTTATTGGCCCATCTAAGCTGTTTGTTTTTAAACTTGAATTCTATTTGGTCTTTTATGAGCTCTTTCCTGACCTTTCTTTCCACCGTACTTAACACCCGTACAACGCATGAATGAGCAGTCTCACAGCTGAGCTCCGCTAACTCTCCACCTCCTAGATTTCTACACACCAGCCATGTTGGGCCTGAAGACAGACCAGGAGGTGCTGGGAGAGCTGGTGAAGTTTAAAGTGCCAGCTGTTTGGCAGGCCATGGTGGAACACAACGTCATGTGGACACTGGTGGTGTCACGCTGGTTCATCTGCCTCTTTATTGACATCCTCCCTGTAGAGGTAAGAGTGTGGACATCATGTGCAAAGTGAGAAAAACACAAGATGGGATTAGGATGTCGAGGCGATGTGATTTGTTAAAGTGAAGAAGAAGAGCAACCAGTTTGAAACTTTTGTAAGCGAACAACAATCCTGCTTGATGGTAACAACATTGTATAGTAACAGGAGTAATATGTGCAGAAAAATTGTGATATAGTGCAGTGTTAAAAATCCTGAACCTGGAGTCTTTCTGCATCAATATATTTAACTGTTTGCTCTGAAACAAATGTTAACCTCAGGGCAGATGTATTAAAAGTAGGATGATTTTATTTTATTTTTTTGTCAGAGCACTTTTTTGTAATTGTTGATGAAGTTCTCCCAACATTGTATCATCTGTTAATGAAGAAGCTGTACAAATTATGTTGACAACCAGCATGCAGTGAGTCAGGACAAAGAGCCAGAGTTTTATTATAAAACGTTATTTTCTGTTTTTACTTTCCAAGACTGTTCTGCGTATCTGGGACTGCCTTTTCTATGAGGGCTCTAAGATCCTCTTCCGTGTGGCGCTCACTCTGATCCGTCACAACCAGGCCCTGATCTCACAGGCTCGGAGCCTCCCGGACATCTGCGACTGTTTCAAAGAGATCACCAAAGGAGCCTTTGTGGAGGACTGCCACCCGTTCATGCAGGTATGACTACACATTATGAGCTATGGCTACACAATATATTGTTTGTTAGTTCTTACCTCAACATTGTCCTTGGCAACACTGATATGGCATTGTTGTGATCCAAAAAATGATTTTGGTCAAATTAATTAAGAGTGATGTCTGAGGTGCTTGATTAAGGCAGCGCAAAGTGGCCTCTCCTGAAATGGGCAAATGCCACGCCTTACCAAGCACCCATGCCTTGCGAATAGTCCCAGCTTGGCATGTCCAAAAAAAAAAAAAGAAGAGTGATGTCTGATATGTGGGTATATGATGTCACTCGTTGTATCAGTTCACTTTGTAACCTATTGTCGGTATAAACAATTTGTCAGCCCCGCTTTACCCCGTCCATCAGTGTAAAGGGACAGAGCAGATATTATTTGACATGGTAGTGCGTGTTGTATCAGGTAGAGTAGCTTTCCTGGGATTTTTAAACACTTTATTATCTACTTACCTTGTAGGTGTGTGTATAGGGACCGTAGCTCTTTTTTTTTTTTTTTCCCTTTTTTCCACAGTCCGTGTGTATTAATCCTCTAAACCTCTTTACTTGCATACATAAGGTAAATAATTAAAACTAAATCTTTTATTATGCTTTATATTTATTTACACATTCTAACCACTTTAATCCCTGTAAGCACACAGTCTCCTTGGAAAGGTTTGGAATGTAGAAAATGTTTCAGTTGCAGAGGCTACACGCTTTTTTTGACGTAGGTTTACAGCCTTTAGTCATCATAACGCTTCACCTCATGCTTGTATTCCTCTTTTGTGGCAGGCTTCCTAATTTTCTGATCCAGCTCTTTTACTGTCTTTCCTGCAGAACATTTTTAAAGAACCTGGAAGCCTCTCCATGGCGACCATCACCAAGCTGCGGGTGGTGTGCCGAGCACGGATTACGGCTGAGGAATCTTGACTCACCTGTAATGCTTCAAACATTCCAGACTTGTATTTGTACTGTCCTGTTGTTATGATTATTATTATTATTATTTTTTAAATCTGATGGCTGAAACCTGATAATAATGATTAATTATGAAGTGCATATGGACTATATTCTAACCCTAAACTACACTACAGTGAGAAACCAGGGTCATATGCTTATTTAGTCAATATTACATCCAGTACACTCCACATTTGATCATACAGACTTGCAGTCAGTGAGCTAAGTGACTTTTTTTTTTTTTTTTTGGGATCACGATTGGTGATGGCACAAGTCTTTAAAAGTATGAGCGTGATGTAGCCTTTCCTCCAAAAGCTTGTACAGTTATATTTTGGTTACCTTGCACATTTCTCCAGATAGACCATTTTTGGATCTATTTTGACGACTGTTGCTAAACTACTCTGAAATGAAGAGCTCGGTACTGTTGCATTATTACACTGGGTAATTTTTTTCAAGGATGTTTGTGAAATACATATTAAGTTGTTGGTACAGGAAATTTTAACTGTAAAATTAGTTCTCATGACACCTGCAATCACTTTATAAAATGGAGGTTTTCTTACAGTGATACAGTGCTGCAGTTTCTAATGAACTCTGTGTAGTCAGTTTTCTAAGTGGACAATATTAAAATAATCTGGATTACAGTCAGCGCATACATGTGTGTTATTTATTATGTACTTAAGCCAACGTGATCCCAGATCATATTTTCAGAGCATAGAGGTACCGACACTAATAACAGGAAAATCCTAGCAAGCAGAAAAAACTAAATTATTTGTAACTAGTATGTATCAGTGGGCAGGGCAGCTCCATGCTAACAGCCTAAATGTTAAAACATTTACAGGTTGAGCTGAGATTTAACTGCAATCTGCAGAAATGTTTAGATTTATAAGCAATTAGCTGAGCGTCTAAGCTTACTTTATACAAGTGCTAGACGTAATCTAAGGCCACTAACAAAAGGGTTAAAAGCATTTTACTTTTTAAAGTAAAGTACTTTTCTAAATTTTTAATGATGTAAAGCTATAATCGATGATATGGTGGAACGTTCTGTGAGGAGAAGATTAACATTTATGGAAGGAGTCTCCAGTGTCATGACGTTTATACTATTTATGCAAAATGCATATTATGCTATAATGCAAGTTCTTCTTCTTTCAGCTGCTCCCATTAGAAGAGCATACAGCGGATCACTGGTCCGCATATTTGATTTGGCATAGTTTTTACACCAGATGCTCTTCCTGACGCAACGCTCCCCAATTTTATCTGGGCTTGGGAGCGGCTTTGGAAGTGCATTGGGGTTGGTTCCCTGGCCAGGAATCGAACCCGGGCCACGGTGTTGAGAGTGCTGTGGCCTAACCAGTAATCTTCCAGGGACCATCTGCTACATTTTCTGGTTCTATTGGCAGAAATAAATGCTTTAATATTAGCAAAATTATCTGCCAATAGAACAAGACTGTTTCAAGCTTGAAATTAGTAAACAGTGTCTAGAAATAGGTTTTAGTAATCTTATATTTGGTTTGCTGATAATCTTGTAATAGGAAATACTAGGTAAGTGTGAATATATTCAAGATATTTTCACTTGTCATTTTTGCAGGGTAGTGCATACTGGCACCTCTGCAGGTGAGCTGGTATGATGCAATGTGGGTGGTCCAGTGGAAGATTTACTTCAACATTATACATACACAAATGTTCCCCAGTCAACAGTTTCCGTTTGTGTAATTATGGAACAACAGGACAAACAAAGTGTTCACCTCATTTATTGGCCTCACCACGCATTACAGATATTCTCTACAAAAATAAAAGATCAGATCACTGCAATTATAGATGAGCAAACCATCAACCAAAAGAGATTAGACAAAGCAACATTTTTGAAAAAGCGTATAGTCTGCTGTACAGTATACAATGAAGGGGGAAAAAAAAATCTGAACTGCAAAGCAATCACATGCACCGAAATTAGATACTTTCTTTGACTTTTCGTCCTGTTCAGTATTTCACCAAGAAAGGTTTCATTATGTGCTTGAGAGAATGATTATATCCCTGAAGATAATTTCAGAGTCCTCAATGTTCTTTACACAGACAGCTGCTACACCCCACATTACGTAACTTCTCCCCCTTAAAAGCATCCCCACTTAGGTTCTGCTACAGGAGCTGTACAGTTTTGATATATTGTAACATGAAAACAAATTAAACTGCATCTGTGGCTTAGTTATTATTCAATTTGCTTTGAGAAAACCTCAATTATAGAAAGTGACTAGTAACTGTAGCATGCGGAGTCAAAGGTCACAACGTTAATTAGTATCGGTGGGTGAGAAAGTAAAATAATGGGTTTGTACAGACGATCACATGGTTTTCCCTTTTTCACTGGAATCTATACAAAGGTTAAAATGGCTACCATTAAAAAAACAAAAAGTGGAAGAATAACTAGATGAAAAAAAAAAAAAAGCAGTTCATACTAACCCCGTTCATACTAACCCACTCCATTCAAGGCCTAAATACACACTGTTACGGAGCAAGATGCCTTTGGTCTTTGGTGTGTCATACCTAAAAATGTGAAACGGGTCCTAGATGGTGAATCATAAGAGGTGTGTTTTAATAGTTACCAAAACAGGCTGATGAATGAATATATCAAATTGCTGTCAGTATGTTCTGTGCTTAAAAGACGCAGTTTTCTAAACACGCTGAGAGCTTTCACATTAAATTCAGCGTAAAGTTCTTATACCGCCCTGAGAACATTTACTTGCTAAATTTCTCTGTGCGAAAGAGCGAGAGAAAGACAGCACGAATAAGATCCAAGCCCTAATTCAAGCTCCCTAACTGGGAGAAAATACGAGACAAGTGCATCAATTATTTAACCTGAGCTTGTAAGCCTTTTGTCATTCGATGCCGTTATCCCTCAAGCCTAGTATCAGTCAGTCAGTCTCTCTCTCTCTCTCTCTCTCTCTCTCTCTCTTAGTCATACACACCAAGACACACTCATGTGCTAAACACCTCTTCTGTTATCTCAAAATCTGTTAAGTCTTATAATTCTCCCAATTTATTGTTGTGGGCCAGAGCTCAGGTCAGTCCACATCCCCAGCCTTGAATCTTGAACATCTGTGCCATGAAGGCTGGATAATTCCAGAGTAACGATGTTTGGAATTTCTTAGCCATTTTATAACTCACATGGTTACTTACAAACTGACAAGGTCCATGCAAGTGCTTATTACACATAAAAACATATACAAATGAGCTCTTAAAAGTGAGTAGATGTTGGTACAAAGAGGTCATCCACGATCTAATCTAATTAAATAAGGCATCTAAAATGTACAGGTGTACAGGCATCTAATTAAATAAGGCAAGCTAAATTTTGCCAGACTTCCACTGAATTTTTCACACATCACTAATATAGAATGTGAGCTGTTCCTCCAAATTATACAAATCTTTGACAGGAGGCTAGAAACTGATGTCTTTTGTATCATATGCCACATCCAAATGGGGTCATGGTCATTATATTTATGTATCAGCCCATTCTTCTGTTATTCACTATTTAAGTTTAGCTTGTGGTTGATGCTGTGTAACTACTCTGTAATTTTAATCACACTGAATCTTTTCTTATGGATTGGCCAACACAGCTGAGGATATTCCCAACAGTTTTGTCTTGTTTCTAATGCCATTCTGCCTTTACATTATCTGCACAAAAGCCTTAACGGCTATGCACTAGCTAGCCAAAGTGTTAGCCTAAGTCACTAGCTAGCTTCCATGCTTGGCATCCATATTTCCCAGTTGCCTAGTATGCCTAATCTTCTCTTGACTTCTACTCTATTTGAATGCGGAATCACTGTTGAGAACATGCAAGCTAGCTAGCTAAGTGCAAAGGTGGCTGATACTGTTAAATTAATAATGCTCAGTAATGGCATAATGCTCAAGATAAATACTGCCAGTGTGTAACCCCAATAAAATCACTGCCTGTTAACTTCCACTGGCAGTGATCAGCTTTCAACTTGGATGTTGCTACTTGTGATGAAACGTTATTTTATTAGCTAAGCTTTCCAGTTTTCCAGTTGCTTCTCAACTGTCCAATCAGTGGCCTGCTTCTGAATCCGAAATATTACGCTGCATTTAATTCGGAAGTAGGAAGAAATTTTTATCTACTTTTCAAGCACATCACATTCAAGCTTACAAATTGGGGAAAAAACACAGATGCAGCCATGACAGCACTTTTTTGTTTGGTTGTGTTTTTTTTTTTGTTTTTTTTTTTAGCAACAAGATAACCAGCTAATGTACTTTCTCAAAACAGCAAACTGTATGGTCAGTGTTAGAGATGTAACCAACTACTGTGTCTGTGTTGATTGATCATTTTATTTACTGTTGATGGTGTGAGCGACCAAGTTAACATGACATCATATGCTAAACTCGGGGTTGAGGAGACCTTCCTGACTTTCCAAATAGGAATTCCAAGTTGAGGGGCTTTTTCGTTGGTTTTTCCTAGTCAGAGGAGGGAAATTCCGAGTTACAAGCTTTAGGTGCGGCATTAGCTAGGGGAGAGGGTTTATTCTCCCAAGACGAGAAGTCATGGTTTATTGGATTATGGGTGGGGAAAACATGGTACCAGAGTTGCAACACTTATTCTCTGTATTTAATGAGGAATTACTGGCCCATATTTTATGTTTACATTGCCACCTACTATACAGGTGTCAAAAGTGACCCCTGCAAATCTACATTTCAACGCTCGGAATCAGTCAGTCAGTCAGTCAGTTGGAGAAACAGAGCCTGTAGTAATATTTAGGTGGCCTTTTTTCTTATGTACTCCAAGAGTAGGGGAGTGAATGAAGATAAAGGTTTAACAACCCGGAAACAAGAAGTACTCAAACTCACACACACACAGTATAGTCCTAGACAGACAATAGTGGTTTAGATGGTCTGGTAGCCTGCGTGACTCCTCTTCCTGCCGATCAAGTAAGCGATGAGGACTATGAGGACGAGGCCGGCTAGGGAGGCACCGACAATGATGGGCACCAGCATGCTGTCCTTCTGCATTCGACATACGTCGGCTAAACAGGGAAAAAAAAAAAAAAAAAAAAAGCACATGAGAACTGTGTACTGCGTTACAGAATTAGAGTTGCATTATTCAGCCTATTGACTATAAGACTTCGGATATTGTTGAATCCGATTGGTCAGAAGGTGGTTCATTTTCTATAACAGCAGATCTGGCAGTAGTGCAGGCTACAGTGATCTCACAGGTTCATATTAATGCACTCGTTCTAATACCTTATTGTTACTGTGCAAAATTAGAGAGGCACTTTTATAGTTAACACTCCACATAAGACTACTACTACTACTAATAATAATAATAGTAACAACACCAGCAACACTGGTTAATAACAATAATTACTGGTTTCTCAGTAACATGGTGAGCTGCATTTTTTTTTTTGTCTTATTATCTTCAAGAGAGGCACAACAGAGAGGCTGGTGAGGTTATGACTGTTTATAGCCGCTATAACTTGGTATGTAGATGTTCCACATCATTAAATGTAACTATAAACATATAAATAGTGTGACGTGTTCGTTAACTAATGAAAAATATGTATTGCTAGGACATAAGAGGAATAAAACACTTTGGGAATCACATCAACAGGAACCACAACTGCTAGTGATGAGTGTCCATGATAATATTTGGTGTCTTAATTATCATAGCCTATCTTATGTTTGTTACATGCACACAAGTGACTGAACACAGCTCCGAGAGTGACGCAGATCAGGTTAAAGGGGTGTACCTGGTCCAAACTGGTTGTTCTGGATGCCGAAGGGCTGCACCTGCAGGTCGAAGGTGTTTAGAGAGAAAGTGCTGACCACAGGAAGAACCTCCTCAACACTGCACATGTAGGAGCGGCCCAGGGTTCCCTGCATATACTGTAGACTGCTGTTGCTGACGCTGAATAGCTCTAAAGAGACCGGTACACACACACATACACACAAACACACACAAATCAAACTACAATCAAGAGCTAATTGTTATTACATTATACGTTATTGCATGGGCTAACCACTCACATGCATGGACACGTGATTTTAATGAATAACACACACATGCTTGCTCTGTGACGGTGGATCAATTTTAAAATTGAACCAAATTAGCCAGCAAAAATAAGCAAGTCATACATCACATGATTTTCATTTATGTGTATATACAGGTGGCTGTAATTCCTAAACTGTTAATGCAATATTTTTGTTAAACTTCTTGAATTAAAGCTGAAAGTCTACACTTCAATCACAGCTTGATTGCTTCATTTCAAATCCATTGTGGTGCTGTACAGAGGCAAAATTACAAAAACTGTGTCACTGTCCAAATACTTATGGACCCGACTGTATGGGCATTAAAACGCCGGTGTTTTATAATACACTGTATATTAAAAAAATAAAAGTTTTATGAAGATGAACAGTGGTTTTATGTAACTTATGGCTGCTAGTATCTTCTGTATTGTATACTTTAAGCTCTCGTCGAAGCTGATGAAATTCATTTTTGTCTGTGCTCTATAATCAGGCAAGTCCATTAACAGTGTTTTCTTTTACTTTGACTTTCTTACACAATGACAAACTCTTCCCTGGAACCACAGCATGCCGTTTACAAGTATCTGTCGTGTAAAATTGTGCTGCTGCCCAAAAAGGGGCTGAACTGTATCTGTTTTTCACCCTCTGGTAAAGAAATAAACTGCATCGATTTTGGTGTTAAAAGGCTTGATGTTAGTCAGCTGCATGGATCCAAATGTAAGATAATATATTGTAAAGGAAGTGGAAGTTCCTTATCAGTAAAAACGTACAGTATTAGTTATTACATGGAGCACTATGGTACCTTACCTGACATATCTTCCCAACTGGCAGACATATTCAAGGTGCTGAGATGATATTTATTGGTGGTGGAGTTCTGTGGATATGAAAGACATGTGTTAGAATTCATTGCTGTGGAAGACAGATGAAGCGTGAGGACGGGTTTGTGTGAGCGTGTTTAAGACCCTCACCAATGTGAATGCGAAGCTGAGGTTGGCGAGCTCTCCAGTCAGCAGCAGAGTAGCACTTGTGGATTCACATGACCCGGAGAAATGCGTCTTATTGGGCTCCACGTTCGTTATCACCACAATAGTCTGGAATTGTGTTGAGAGTCAAAGTTTAGCCATTATAATCACTTTCGTGTTCAAAACACACTCACTATATATATATATATATACATACACACACTCACTACATGAGGTATAACAACATAACATTGTAGAACCTACAGATACTACACTATGCTGTCAACCATACTGTGTTAAAATTTGTTTTGATACACTTATACTATATGGCCAAAAGTTTGCGGACACCTGACCATCACACCCATATGTGGCTCTTTCCCAAACTGTTGCTACAAAGTTGGAAGCACACAATTGTATCGAATGTCTTTGTATGCTGTAGCGTTACAATTTCCCTTCACTGGAACGAAGAGGCCCAAACCTGTTCCAGCATGACAATGCCCCTGTGCACAAAGCGAGCTCCATGAAGACATGGTTTGCCAAAGTCGGAGTGGAACAACGCAAGTGTCCTGCACAGAGCCCTGACCTCAACCTTTGGGATGAACTGGAGCACTGACTGCGACCCAGGCCTTCCCGCGTGACCTGTCGCCCGATCGGTGCCTGACCTCACTAATGCTCTAGTGGCTGAAAATCTATTGGAAAGCCTTCCGGGCAGAGTGGAGGATATTATAATAGCAAAAGGGGGACTAAATCTGGAATGGGATGTTCAAAAAGCAAATAGGAGTGTGATAGTTAGGTGTCCACAAACTTCTGGCTATATAGTGTATATTAGGTGAGAAAATGTTGGAGATTGGAGTTTTTTTTGCCTTTGCACATGTGAATATTCTGAAAATTCGAATAGTATTAAAACAGTGTACTCTGTTTTGATGGCTCAAGTGCACATATCTGATATTATGAGGATCCCCAAACATAAGGTGTTTTGTATGTCTACTCCCATAAACTTTGTTTATATTGCTAATAATTGAGGTTGCAATGCACATTATGCCAAGGACAGTTACGACTTTTTTTTAAAGACCGAAGTCCTTACTGTGCATGTGTCCTTACTTTATTCTGAGATTTGGAGAAGTATGTTACATTCAGCTGCAGCCCCATTCTGGCCAGAAGACAGGCCGTGCCGGTGGTGTTTTCAATGCTGTAGTTGCCGCGCTCAGGTTTGGTTGGGGTGATGGGGGTGGTTGTGGGGACAGGGGTGGTAGTGGGTGCAGTAGTGGTGGTAGGAGTATCAGCTGAACAAACAGTCTCTGAAGTATGCAAAAACAACACGTTATTGAGCGCACTACACCATTGACATCATGCCAGTACACTAAGTCTTTATATAAACTTAAAAATGATGATGATCATCTGTGCTTAAGAGATACCGCACACATCACATATCACAAAGTCAAGGAAACAGCATTAAGAAAACACCACTATCACTATACACATTATAGTGATTAACAGCACTACAGTACCGTTAGTACTCAGGTTGGCGCTGAGCATGTAGGCCTGCATGCGGAGGTTGAAGAATGTGACCGTCACTCCAGGACCTCCCAGATTGACTGAGCTGGGGCTCAAACACCTGTAGGTGGTATTGAGCTGTGCTGAGATCTGAGAGGTGTTTGTAGTCAACACCATAATATCTGCACAGATAAGAGACACTCCTATTAACTTCAGCCAATAGTCACTTGGTCTTTTTCCAATTTTTCCCCCTTTTTCCAGTTTCAGTGAACCTGTGCCCACTGTAGCCTCAGATTCCTGTTCTTCGAGATGCTAGGCTTTCAAGGATGCTTTTCTGCTCACCACAGTTGTAAAGAGTGGTTATTTGATTTACCATAGCCTTCCTGTCAGCTCGAGCCAGTCTAGCCATCAACAAGGCATTTCCACATGCAACACTGCTGTTCAGTGGATGTTTTTTTTGTTTTGTTTTGTTTTCTGCATCATTTCAGTGTAAAGTCTAAAGACTTTGTGTGAAAATCCCAGGAGTTTCTGAAATAATAAAACCAGTCTGTCTGGCACCAACAACTCTGCCAAGGCCAGTCACATTTTTTCCCCATTCTGATGTTTGATGAAGATCTGATCTGAGCAGTTTGATGTTGACTGAAGATCTTGACCTGCATGATTCTTTGCATCGAGCTGCTGCCACATGATTGGCTGATTAGATAATTGCATGAATGTGCAGGTGTTCCTAATAAAGTGGATGATAAGCGAGAACAGAGGTTTCACAACATTAAACGTAACCTCAACATGCCATTCTTTAATTTAGAGAGAAAAAGAGCAATTGCTGATTGTTTTCTTAGAACAGCATGCCCCATAATGTTGTACTCCTTACTTAATATTAATATATACTTCATTATAAATGACTTAGGACTGCGACTCCTAAATATACGGTATTAAAGCTCTCAGAAATGTGCTAATTGTGAATTCTCTGAACTCCTTCCTGAAAAAAAAACGTACTTTATTTGAGACAATTATAGAGCAGAATGCAGTACAATGAGAGAGAAAGGAGTGTTTGGCGTTTCATACCCTTGCTGGAGGACTGCGGAAAGGTGGCACTGTCGCTCAGATTGTAGCTCAGACTAAGGTTGGCCACGTGATATCTATGGCCATCGTTGGAGAACACCAGGCCCAGAGAGTGACCATCACCGAAGGAGGCCAGCAGGTCCGGAGAGTCTCCTTCACAGGAACTGCCATTTCCCACTACTGCTGATTCCGGGAGCGGCACAACTACAGTTTTCTGCTCGCAGTAACACAGACACGCATATTAACATAGTGCCTTATTTAAGTGAAACTAGGAAAAGCACTTGACAAACATGCAAAAAATTACATTTCATTAAAACTGCATCACACAGCATCCTGTTTAAGTAGCTTGTTTAACTGTCATGTGGTCAACATATTGGAATACAAAGACATTAACTGGAGCTGTGTACGAAAAAGTACCACTTTAAAGTCCTTTCTTAGAGTCTTCAGAGCTGTCATAATAACACATGCATAGCTTTACTTTTAGAAAAACAAATATTTACAATAACGCATATTGCTAACTCAGGTGTTAAGCCTTCAGCTGGTGACGTAAGAAATAGAAATGACGATCATATCTGCATTGGGAGGTAAGGGATATCTCGTATCTCGCATGGTATGAATGTTTTATGAAGCCCTAAAGTGGATTCAGTTAAATAAATATTACCAAAACAGTATTTGTATGGAAAAGCAATGTTTATTCCTGTTGGTCATCTTTCCCAATGATTAATAAAGTGGTACCAAATAGCACTACAAAATTATTAATCATTAATAACAATGATGAAGCTTTCTAATGAGCTCAAAGCCCAGCTGACATTGTGACTCATTAATCACCTCTCAACAGAATGTATATTTGCTATTAAAATTAGTATGTGTGTGTGTGTGGGTGTGTGTGTACATACTGTTCCATTGGTGATGGGGTATGTGATGGTGAAGTTGGCTGAGATGTCTGCTTTGATACAGGTCAAATTTCCATTCTTTACTTCAAGTATTACGGCATGCGCTGCGGTCAGCCAGCCTGTAACGGAGAGCATCATAAAGTTTCCTCTTCCTTCTTTAACGAAAGTACGCAGACTTGGACACCAGCACAGAAAACGCACTTAAGTTTAATGACCACAGGAGGGCAATACAGGCCTTGACTTAAGTTGAACTGCCTCGTCTAACACTAAATGGAGGTTTTAGTGAGTGAATCATGAACACTATATTGCACTGTTTCATGTTTTCTCTATCAAAAAAAAAAACCATTCAATTAAAGAGTTACATCAAAATAATTCACTGCCAACCTTAACAGTGGTGGCAGCACACACAATAGTTTAAACATTTAGTGTTTCCTACAGCCGTGTAACGCAATAAAACACAAAGTAAAACAAGTAAAACACATGAAATATTACATTCTTACAGGTTATGCAACTGTCTCATTTATCCATTATTTAATATATTTATGCTTTAATTCATACAAGCTGTTAGATATTGAAATTAATATACAATATTAATTGAAGTTGTGCTGAGGGATATTATACGCGCTGATATACTAACCATAAAAGTTTAACATTTTGAACCCTGTGGGCTGTTTTATTATTTTTTTTATTTTTATTTTTATTTTTATGAAGACATTGTGAAGAGAGGGAATGTGTGCTTCCCCTTTCCAGTTCCACTGTGAGGACATTACTGTACATACATCAGAATGAAATATATAATAGAAGCGATTCAATTTTGAGTGCACTCCTGAGTTAATTTAGTATTTTAAAACCAATCTTAAAAAGCGTTAAACTTGATTCTACATGATGTTTATTAAAAACATTTTTAAAAAAAACCAAACAAAAAAAAAAAAAACAACATACGGGTTGACAATACCACTATTATGCAATCCCATCATGTTGATTACTAAGAATTCAGGGAAATGCTTACAGTCAGTTACACACACACACACACACACACACACACACACACACACACACAACAGCAGACTGCTCAAGCACTTGTGATGCTTCACGTCAGTTCTGTTTGCGAAATACATTAAAAATAAGCAATAAGAATAAAGAGAAGACTGAGCTTCTGGTTTTGGTAGTAACATGGCAAAATGTTAAAAACAACAACAACAACAACAACAAAAAGGCCCACATGCTGGCACTGGCCTGTGTGATTCACTCAAATTACTAAGCAATAAATGAATCCACCCAGCTCCCAGCAGCTGAGCTGATTGTAGGTATGTGGAGTTTGTTACAAAGTAATGTGTAGTATGTAAAGTTGTTTTTTTTTTTGTTTGTTTTTTTTAAACTAATCTTCGAAACGTATTGGATCACTTTCTCAAAGGTTCGATCAATCAGAGTCGGTTACAAAAATCCAGCTGTCCATTTTCCATTCAGTGTATCTAACGTTGTGCATATTTTATTAGTAAACTAATTAAAAATAAATAAAATAAACCACAATAAAGATAGAAAAGAAACTGAGACAGGCCTACAGCCAAGTTTCCTTTATATCAGCCCAAAACCCAGCATGTGTGTAAGCACCACTGCCATTTGAATACTGTCTTCAAAAAAGAAAAGAAAAAAAAGAAGCTGTATCATAGCATTGATTGCATAAGCATAAAAATTCCAGAAACCAACTTTCATTATTGCGTGTATAAAATGATAGTAAAGCAAAAAAAAAAAAAAAAAAAGAGGAAACAGGCCTTATGAGCACACGTGACAGTACTTATAGATTAGTAAATAAGTCTAAAGTCTTAATCACAAAACATTCAGATTATTCCTATTTTATATCATTGACAGGGAGTTGTAGCATACAAGAAATAAACAACAATAATAATTAATCCAAATAATCTTATTTTTAGAGTCACTTGAAACTGGCATCACATTCTAAACTGAATTTGAAGGAATCAAAGAGTGAAAGATTGGACTCATTTTAGTGTACTATATTGAAGCACTGTTCAGAAAAGATTAGATTTCCAGATATATGGCTGTAGTAGTTATGATCGATTCACTTGGGATAAGTGATCTCTGTATAACTCATAGACACTGGAGTATCTTCTCTATGTAGCCTATATGCATGGTCATCATGGTCACCAAAGGCGCACATGACTACAAACCGATTGTTTTCACCTTTATTATAAGCACCTTTATCGTTGGAAGGCTTGTGGCTCTACATGTAGGTTACACAGATAACCGGTATCTAGGCTTTTCTAAGAACCCAATAACTTACTGAAAACCACCAGAAGTGTCACTTCCCTGACAAGTCTTTTTAAAATGCAGTCTATATCTTTTGTCCTCACTATTAAACCTGGCCAACACTTGGTTTTGACTTGGTTTCTGAGGGAGACCGTAGAAAACAGCGCTTCTTCAACATGCTTCCATACTGAAGAAAATGTGTGAAACCTTTCTTTCCTCATAAGAAATAACACCAACACACGAATTCATTTAACAGGATGCTTACCGAGGTTATTTCTATATGTCCTTTTATAGTAGGTAGTAGATGGTGTAGTTTTTCCAGACGCAGGAGCGTGCAGTTCATAAAAATGACCGATATGAATGATATACTGGTAATAATTACATTACCCTCCACCTATGGGAAACTAATCCGGTACGAATAGGGCTTTAATGACTTCAAAGATCCATGTGAGTATAACTACTAGAAATCAACTGGACTCACAGTCTAAAGGCCCTTTTACAGAGACTGTACAGATTATTGAGCTGGTCAGTCTCTCTCTCTCTCTCTCTCACACACACACACACACACACACACACACAGAGCAAAGATCTTTTACCCAAGCACAGACAAAGCCTCCCAGATGGCTTCATAATGGGCATACAGTGAACTCATTGGGTGTAGGACACATTATGTGATATGCTGCTCTAATGCACGGTGTACTGACTCACTCTCACTACTGAGCCATTTTGAGACAGACTCAGGCACAGAGACGCTACTGTTACTGCACAAAGCGCTCCGCCAGTCACGTGACCCGAGGCCGGACAACGCTCGCGCAGCGACGCCTGCACAATTCCAGCAGCCATTCGCAGCTTTATTAGATTATGGGTCAAGTGTGCATGAGAGTAATTGTGTTTACACACGGAATTACGGTGTATTCAACAGCTTAAGGACGCCTGGAATTACGTAAAAAAAACAACAAAAAAAACCACACACACACACACACACACATAAAAGGCCTGTCGGAAACCCTCTGGCAAGGTTACAGGCACTTATGGCGTAGTTTTGTAAGACAAAACTGCAAGTAGATGTACGCTTCCATGCTAAACAACACGGGCTTTTAGAGTAAAGGATCAGTGAAGGAAATGTTGAGCCACGACACGCTATTTTCCAGGTGAAATAAGACATTTTCCAGAACTTTGGAATACAATAAAAGTAAGCCATGCCAGCATAAGACTTCATGTTGTAGTTTTAAAGAGAAATGTTGCTTACCTAAGACAAAAAAGCAGCCAGTGGCGATGCCTGCCAGTAGTCTGTGGGTCATGTTTTTGTTTCTGCACAGTTAATAATGCACCCGCACAGATGAAGCTGTTCGCAGCAGTGACAGCAGTAAACACCTCCCGGAGTCACGCGCTGCTCCCGGTAGCCCAGAGAAGCGTGCAGTCTTTAACCGGTCTGTCAGAGGGCTCTTCGCCTGCTGTGAAATCTTGCACTCTCGAGCTCTTGGCTTTTGTTTGTTTCAGAAGGGAAAACACACGAGCTCTCTACCCAGCAGTGCTGCTCGTTCAGTGCGCCTCAATATCAACACCGGGAATGTTCCAGTCATGTGAGTCAGGCGAGTCGCCCAGGAGGTCACGTGGCCACGCCGCCACGAGCAACTTTTCCTCTTTAACGCGTTAATAAAACACAATTAAACCACCAAAAACGCACGCGTATCATTACCCAATATTAAACACAGAGCAATCCAGGTCAAGCTTTTACAATCAAGCCGGACTGCTCGATGATAATAGAGTTGTGCTCACTGTATACACCTACAAATGATTATTTCCAGGAAACGCTTTCGGCACATACGTCATTCTGCGCAAACTGTGCGTAACCCTGAGGGCCTTAAACGCGCCTGTACTGCGCTCCTCACGCGCTGCTCCATATCATCCAGAAACTGTGCTTCCAGCAAGTTTAAACGCTGTTCAGAAAAGGGTTAGGTCCAAAACTGCATGCTGACATGCTGAGTAATGTGGCGAAAGAAGGGCTATAGTTGATCTATATGATGGAAATAAATCAGGATTTCTCTAATTACATTTTGACTAGTATCAGTGACGTCATGTTTACAACTGAGTTGTATAGAAGCTCAAATTCAAAATATTTGCATGTCCTCACTGACTATCTGAAACCTCAGTTGTAGCTATCCACAACTGAATCATTACTAGTCATAAAGGAAAGAAGAGGTACTTCTGATTAGTGATCATTCCAATGAAAGATATCTTAACTTCATGATTATATACACTATATGGCCAAAGGTATGTGGACACCTGATAATCACACCCAAATGTGGTTCTTCCTCAAACTGTTACCACAAAGTGGAAGCACACAGTTGTACAGAATATCTTTGTATGGTGCAGCATTACAGTTTCCCATCACTGGAACGAAGAGGCCCAAACCTGTTTCAGCATGACAATGCCCCTGTGCACAAAGCGAGCTCCATGAAGACATGATTTGCCAAAGTTGATGCCAGAGCCCTGACATCAACCCCGCTGAACACCTTTGGGATGAACTGGAACACCGACTGCGACCCAGGCCTCACTCTACATCAGTGACTGACCTCACTAATGCGGCTGAATGAACACAAATCCCCCCAGCTGCTCTCCAAAATCTAGTGGAAAGCCTTCCCAGAAGAGTGGAGCTTATAATGTATAGTGTACAACACTGACTCCACAGCATCAGTCCCTAAACACTGATTCCATAGGAAAGCAACACCAACCACCAACTTCTTAAACTATTTTAATTACAGATAGTAGTGTTAAACACTATTGTTTCATTTTCTTCACTCACCCATCAGTTTAAAAACATGTATGATACATTACAGAATGGTGAAGCATTTGTCTCCACACAAAAGGGAGTCACTATTTAGAAGCTGCTTGCTTTAAAAGGTTTGGTGCTTCTGCCTCACTACTAGAAATGCAACTAATTATTACTAGTTATTATAACAGCAAAAAAGGGGATTAGATCTGGAATGAGATGTTCAATAAGCACAAACTGGTGTGATGGTGAGGGTCAACAAACCTTTGGCCATATAGTCTGTATATATATAGTCATAAAGGAAATAAGAGGTTAATCTGCTTTAGTTCTGGTTAGTCTTCATTCCAATTCAAGATATCTTCAGCTCATCATGATTAAATATTTTAGATATCCAACACTGTGATATTACAAGAAATGATGGATATCTAGAATGTATTGTTAGACGGCTCGTATTTCAGATATCTTCAGTGATCAATCTAACAATACAAAATGCAGATTTCTGTAACGAGCTGTCACTTCATGTTGATCCAAACACTTGACCTTGATTCTTTTCTTGAGCAGTCCTTCACTAAATGACATTCCAACAGATTGCATATTGATATTGATGAGCTCTTTCAGGATTGTGGCATTTCTTTTCAAGAAAGTGAAAACTCTTACTAGCCAAAGGTGGTCAGGCAGTAGGCAGTTGACTTCACACCCCTGCACCTAATCGACTAAATAGTACAGCAACGAAAGGTGTACGAGTTTAACATCTTGTTTAGCATAGCAATGTGGTGTTTTGGATATGTCCAGTGAGTAGTGAAAATCAGCACCACTGGTCAGTCCAATTCACATTCATTACACTTACTCCTCATTGGCATTTCTGCTAAACGCCTCCCTAAGGTCATATGACAGACAGTGTGTCACATGTTTTAAAGAAGTGTGATGTTATCACTTGGTTTTGACTAAACCAATCTGGCTGAACCTTGGTTTTCCTGCCATACTAATCAAACACTTTAATACTGCACTGATTTGTTAAAAGTCAGAAATTGTATTTACAGGAGAGCAACTGGTGTGTAAGTGTTAAGTCAGAAATGCTCAAGCCGACCATTTCACAGCTGCTTGAGATATCCAACACCTTCCTTTGTTTTACCGTCAACCACTTCTCCTTCTGGCCAGTGACGGTCTGTTTCTTCAACAAATTATTGCGTAATTCAGTAATGGGGATGGGGGATTCAGTCTGGACAAAACAAAAGCCTGGTTTGAGAGAGGAGCACAAGTGCAACTGGATATACAGATTTCTTCAACACACACCCAGAGACAATAAAAGCACTTCTGAGACACATCCAACAGTCAGGATCCAGATTCGAGCCCCAGCTGTGGTATGTGCCATCTAGATATGGGAATCCCTGGAGATGCAATCGGTCACATTTTTACCAGGGTGGAAGGAATCCAGCATGCTTTAAATATTAACGTTCTCCTATTAAGCATCTGGTGCATCTAGGTGACTAGGAGTTAAAATATGTGGCTTCTTGGTCATCAGAGATGGTGGGTCTTGTTTTCACATATTCTTAGCTTTATGTAAGTAAAATTAATTAAATGCAAAGAATGAGTAGCAAAGCAAAAGACACTTCCTAAGCGGATGGTGGTGTCTGATGCCACATCTGGAGTGACAATATTCTAATTAAATAAAGAATTCAGCCTCTTAATCTACAAAATGTGAGGAGCCGGAGATGTTGGTCAGAACATTTTTAGTGGTGAGAAAGAAAAAAAAAAAAATCTAGCACACAGATATCCACACACAACACACACACACTCACATACACACTAATGTGCTTTGTAGAGTCTTAAAAAAAAAAAAAAAAAAAAAAAAAAGAGCATACATTTTGTCACTCATTTTAGCCTTTTTCAGTGTGTGAAACCTAGAGAACATGTCACAGAATCCAATCTTGCAGTATGTATCTGTGTGTTAGTGAAGCTTTTGCAAGTAAAATGCTTGGTTTATCAACATTTCATAGCCTGAGTGAAATTTCTCAAAAACCCTGATGCTAACACAGCCAGCTGCTATTCATAACTGAACACACTCCCCATTCTCTAGCAAAATCTGACAAGTCAGCAGCCAGAACAGCTAAAAAAAAAAAAAAAATGTAACTAAACTATGAGCGCATGTGAGAGACATCAAAAGAGAAGACTGACCACAAAAAGCAAAACTCAAAAAAAAAAAAAAAGAAAAAAAAAAGAAGAAAACAAAGTGCTTGTTTGTGGAAATCATCAGCTGATCATTCTCCTCGTGCGATCCTCCTAACGTCACACTTTAACTCCACCACTTTAAAAGTACAGTAAGGCCCCATGCCAACCCTGGTCACTCTACTGGTGGGCATAATCGGGGTCCTCGAAGGTGGTGGGTTACTGGCTGTCCTAGGGCATGCAGCCCGAGTAAAGGGCAGATCTCAGATCAGTGGCTGTGCCTGTGCCTCCGGACTGGATCTCAGGCAACGTAATGATACTGGTTGGGGCTCTCCTTGTCTCTCTCCATGTAGTCTCGGTCAATGAGGGACTCGATGCGCTTCTTCAGGTCACCTGGCTGCGAAAGGAAGTGCAAGGGGTGTGAGTGACACAGTAAGGAAGTTCATTTAAGTGTTGCAATGAACATTGATTCGATGCTCATCAAGCATAAACCCATTCTTTATATGTTGCTTAACAATTCCAAGATAAAATGACAAAGGACAGATTTAGTAAATGTTATAATTCCTCACAAGCTAATTTCTTTGAATGACCTGAGAACCTGACACCTGCATGCTATAGAGATTTTCCAGAATAGGGCAGATACACAGAGACTTCTGCTGTTGTAGCCCATCCAACGTAAGGTTTGATGTGTTGTGCATTCTGAGATGTTTTTCCGCTTACCATGGTTGTAAAGAGTGCTTATTTGAGTTACTATAGACTTCCTGGCAGCTCGGACCAATTTGGTCATTTTCCTCTGACCTCTCTAATCAAAAATGCATTTCTACCCACAGAACTGTTGCTCACTCAGTGTTTTTTGTTTTTCGCACCATTCTGTGTAAACTGTAGAGACTGCTGTGTGTGAAAATCCTAGGAGATCAGCAGTTTCTGAAATACACCAACCAGCTCATCTGGCACCAACAACCATGGCATGGTTAATGTCACAGAGATCACACCTTTTCTTCATTCTGACGTTTAATGTGTACATTAACTGAAGCCTGTATCTGCATGATTTTATGCATTGTGCCGCTGCCACATGACTCGCTGATTGGATAACTGCATAAATGAGCAGGTGTACCTATTAAAGTGGATGGTGAGTGTATGTGCAATGCAGTTATGCTGTGCGAGGCAATGGCAATATACAGTGGGTTCAGAAAGTATTTGGACCTCTTTAGTTTTTGTACATTTTATTGTGTTATATATATATATATATATATATATATATATATATATATATATATATATATATATATATTTATTGTGTTTGTAGAAGCAACTTTGGCAGCAGTTACAGCTTGGGTGAGTCTCTACAAGCTTTGCAATCCTAGATTTGGGCAGTTTCTCCCATTCTTCCTGGCAGATCCTCTCAAACTCAATCAGATTGGATGGGGAGTGTCTGTGAACTGCCATCTTCAGTTGCCTCCACAGATTCTATGGGGTTCAAGTCTGGGCTTGACCTGGCCCACTCAAGGACATACTGAGACTTGTCCTGAAGCCAATCCAGCGATGTCTGGGCTGTATGCTTTGGATTGTTGTTGTGTTGAAAGGAGAAGCTTCGCTCCAGTCTGAGGTTGTGTGCACTCTGGAGCAGGTTTTCTTCAAAGGCCTCTCCATATTTGGCTGCATTCATCCTTCCCTCAATTCTCACCAGTCTCCCTGTCCCTGCTGCCAAGAAGCACCCCATAACAAGATGCTGCCACCACCATGCTTCATCATAGGGGAGGAATTACCAGTTGATTAGCAGCACCTGGTTTTCACCAGATGAGGGAATCTTTTTCCTCATTCTGTCAGAATCCTTCAAGTGCCTGCTATATGCCTTTTACTCAGGAGAGGCTTCCATCTAGCCACTCTACCATAAAGGCCTGATTGATGGAGCATTTCTAAGATGGCTGTCCTTCCAGCAAGTGCTCACATCCCTGAGGAGGACCACTGAAGTGCTGTTAGAGTTGGCACTGGGTTCTGGGTCACCTCCCTCACCAAGGCCCTTCTATCCCAGTTACTGAGCTCTAGGAAGAGTCCTTCTATTTCACAATGATGGAGCTCACTATGTCCTTGGAGCATTCAAAGCTTCAGAAATGGCTTTATACCCAAATCTATGTCTCGACTTGGACTTCATGGCTTGGTCTTTGGTCTGACGTGCACTGTGAGTTGTGTGCACCTTTCTAAATCATGTCCAATCAATTGAATTTGCCACGGATGGACTCCAGTCAAGTTCTAGAAACATCTCAGGATAAGCAGAGCAGACAGGATGCACCTAAGTTCAACTTTTAGCCATGGGTCTGAATATCTAGCTAAATGAGCTACTACAGTTTTTTTTTTTTTGCTTTGTCACAGTGTGTAGATTGGTGGGGAAAAAAGTAAATGTAATCAGTTATAAAGTAAATTTATAACGCTGTAGTGTCCTACATGTAAACGTGTGGCGAGAGCTGTACCTTCACAGGGAACTTGAGCTGGTTGTAGAGTTCTGACACCAGCAGGTTGTGGCTGAGAGTCTTCCTCATCTTCATGATCCTCACCACTGCGGCATCTATCTGGTACTGCCTGTCCTGGAAGACCCGCTCTGTGGTACTCACCTGCTCCTCTACCTGAGGAGAAGAAAATACAAGGCAAAAGTGACTCTAGGCATTAAAGCAAGTAAGACATTCCAAATGTACAATATAACTTCACATGAAGGGGCATGCTGTTAGAGTAAAATAATCAGGCTGATGCGAAGTACTATTGCAAAATACTATTGCCACCACGAAACTGATTCTTTTCCTATAACTGCACATCCCGAAATGTTTTATTCCTCTTACTGTATGTTTTATTTTAAAAAATTACTGTATGTTTTATCCAGTTATAGTTGCATTTAATATGGTGGAAAGTCCCTGAGACAAGCTAGTTCCTTTTATCACATACATTATAGCAGCTATAAACTGTTGCTCCTTCACCAGCCTCTCTGGAGAAACTTAAAGCCCTCTGTCCCGAAAACCTTCGGTTTGGAAAACCCTCTGTGTTAGAAAACTTAAAGTCACAGCTTTACCTCTGACTGTTACAAAGCTCTGACACTCCTTCCAAAAATGCTAAATAAAGTCTTCTCACATATCAACAATTACACAAATTTTGTATCTGTTTATGTGTTGCGTCCGACATACAAGTCTCAGTGTAAGTTCCATTACAGCTGCTGTTATAGGAAATTAATCAACAACTGACCAATCAGAAGCGCCCGTTAAGCAGAACTGAGGTTTAAAAGCTAATGTCGCACATTCTCACATAAACAGCAGAGTATTTTTTTGCCTAAAGAAGAAAAGCAGAGAAAATAAGTGTGGCTGCATTTTAGTCAAGTGGATAATGAGAACGCTTGTAACATCCAATATAAGCACTTTAGAGAAAAACATGTTGACCAAGCACTAAAAAAAAAAAAAATCTCCAGAAATGCAGTCTGCCAATGCTATGCTCACAACTCTACTTGTTTCACAGTCTCGTCTAACCTGCAGCAGGTACATCATAACAGAATCATAAACAAAGTTTGTGAAGCTGGGAATATTATAAATAGTCCAACTTATTACCATCTAGATAATCAGTAACTGTACTGATAACATTCCAAACTGATAAGCAAAACACAGTAGTCATTAAAAACACCATCCATCCGTACTCATGATACATTTTTCTGAAGATACATCGATTTTATAAGGATATGAAAAACTTTTATAAATTTTACAATCTTATAATAAAGACTAAGATGAAGCCACTGTTTAAACAGAGACTCACCAAATAAGAGTGAGCAAAAAAAAAAAAAAAAAAAAAAAAGAAGATCAAAGGCCAGACACAATAAATCAGACTGATAGTGGACAAGTACAGGAAAGACCTACCGTCTCCTTCATCTGAATCTGGTTGATTTTAATACGGAACAGTTTATGTTTGAAGTCATTATTGAAGTTGAAGCGGTCTCCATCCTCCACGTCTTTCCCTCTGGGATTTTTATTAAGTACGCGAGCTTTCCCACACGCCAGGGACTGCAGCGTGCGTCTCAGCTCACTCTCCTCTGAGGGAACAACGAAACAATTCACTGATCTATTAAACAGAAATGATCACACTACATCCAGGAAAAGGACAATATATACTTAAATGGTTACAGGTTTAGTAATCAAACTGATAGTAATTTCAACATTTCTAAGCACAGTTAAATTATGTCCAAAGTAGCTACTCTTTCCCCTCTGACTGTGTCATAACCGCAAGCAAATGCAACCATTTCATTGCATATGGACTTGCTCATGCTTTGTGTAATTTTCCTGCTGCATCATGCAGCTGTGATACACAATGAAATTACAAGCCTTACATCATTCTACAATAATGACACATCACTCGGTTCCTGATGCTGCAAAACACAAGTCCAAGAAGCTTTACTGCTGGGATGATGTTCTCTTTAGAGAATGGGGTATTTGAGTTTTCTTAGACATGAAGTAAAATGCCACCAATTCTGCTCTATCTACACATAGGGCATTATTTTTATTATTATTACTGAAATCTAAGTGAAACATATAGAGTGGAACTTGTGATTGGTAGCACAATCAAATGCTGAGGATTTTTAAAGCAGAACAAAATGTTAAGCAGAAGGGGAGAAATCCCTATTTTGCTAAAAACATTACTGAAAGATTGTTCCTTTTTTCCTTATTATATTGAATTACAGGACACGCCCTATCACCCTGGCTCCCATTTGTTTCCACGGACAGCATAACATCTCCAGCTGAACTGTAATTTGAGCTTTATAGTCTTATGACTATAAAGACTCTTATAAGTCTTTATAAGAGTACAAGTGCACAAGATTGTCTCTAGAAACAAAGCACTTTAAATAGAAGCCCTCTAACAAGTGTCGCATGAATGCAAATAAAGACGACTTCAATTTTTTATGTCGGTAGTTCTGTTAATAATATACAGGTAAATGTTTATACATTATTCATTATTACGGCAATATAAACAGGAATGAAAATCTCTTAAACCCACCTGAATATTATTTTAAATAATTAAAAAACGAATATCCATCTCTGATAATTTGCCATGAAAAAACATAACCCAGTAATCAAGCAACTTTTCTTTACCTATTCCTGTAGCTGTTTGGATCTCCTCTAGCGTAAACTCCTCCCCTTCATTAAACATGAGCAGAACAAGTGTCTGGAATAAAGACACCTGCAGCTCCTTTTTACCCTACAGAGTAAGAAAGCCAGATCAGCATGGTAAATCTAAAACAGCACGGTAGATCTAAAACACAGAATCTCAGCGTTGTGTGTGTTTTGTTAAAAGTGTATCATGGTTAAGTTAGAGACTGACCTCCTTAAACTCAGCTTTAAGCACCGCATGGCCCAGTGTGGGCTGCCACTGAAGCTTTCGCCCACTGTGCTTCCCGAGATAGAACGTTTTGAACACCTCCTGAAGTTTTACCATCTAAACGGACACAGACACACACAGTCCTCTACCGTCTCTCACTTACTCAGAACAAATACACACTGCAGGAATGTTTAACATATGTTTCTATTGTGAGCACAGAAGCCGATTCTGACGTAGTGTATGGTTAATATAGACTTTTTTGGCACACAAGACTTGAACTATCTTTTTTTCTGTTCACACATAAGCACATACAAACCTCAGAGGGCAGATGGACATCCATGGGGGTGTAGGTGGGCCAGTAGCCCATGGTGAGGATGTTGACTGTCAGATCGATGTTGCTGGGTTCACTCTGATTCTGCATGTACTGAGGATGGCAAGACGTGGAAACTATGAGCTCAGTAACCACAACCACATGCTAGTGTACAGCTCAACAACAACCTCCCCCCCCCCCCCCCACACACACACACACACAAAAAAGAACAAGATTAAAAGCTAGATCATGCCACAGATGTTGTGACCACATGTGACATTTGGTCACTTCCACTTCTGTTAAAGTCCTGACTCAGATAAAAGCAGTAGAGGGAACATGAGACCTATTTTATTTATGCATTCTTATAGGTGTTGGAAATCTAAGAAAACACAAGAGTGTTTGGGGAACTGAGAAATGTGACCTCTATGGATTTCTATTTGTCTAGATCACAAATCTTGGATCTCTAGATCACTTCCAATCACGATTTTCCAAATTTTTAAGGAACAAGATGATGGATAAAATGAAGGCTAAGGTGAGGATTAAGAAAAGTGTGTACCTGTTTGAACTGGATCATGATGTCTTTGGAAAGTTCCATATCTTTGAACATGCCCTCGAGCTTGCTGGTGAATGCTGCACCACACTCTGCAAGAGAGCATAACCATACATCACATCACGTCTGATGACCAGTAACTCGGTTACAGGCCGCGCCCTATTACTCTGCCTCACATTAGTGTTTCAGTGGAACATCTCCATTTGAACATGTAGTTCTTATAAGCTTGGGTCTTTTGTACACACTAAAAATACGAGTCCCCAAAATTTCTACAAAGAAATTATTAGAAAATAAAGAAATGACTAAAATGGCCTGCAAACATCTCTATACCTTTAGACCCACTAAAAATTCCAGGAGCCATAAATATACATGATTATAGCAGGTGAAAGTCCCGATATCATTCTGCCCTCCCAGATAGCAGAGTTCCATAGCATTCTCTGATAATTTACATCTTGGACGTGATATGCTCTAGCAATGTGGCATGAATGATAAACTGAGCTCATCACAGGTGATTGGTTTAAGACTGCACAGGAAGCCCAGCTTCCCCTAAAGTTTCATTAAAATGTGGCAATGAAGGGAAGGGAAGTGGTAGCTTGGTGGTTAAGACGTTGGACTTCTGATCGGGAGGTTGAGAGTTCAAATCCCAGCACCGCCAAGCTGCCACTGCTGAGCCCTTAACCCTCAACTGCTCACTTGTATAAATGAGATAATTGTAAGTCGCCCTGGCTAAGGGCGTCCGCCAAATGCCGTAAATGCGATGAAATGCTTACCGGTGTCTGTATTATTCATCAATCTTGGTAGAATTCAAGCTTTTAGTGAACTCAAACGATCAGTGCAATACCGCGCTGTTTGTTCATTAACCGTAAACAGCGCAGCCTGTGTGAAAATCTCCTTTGAAACCACGAAACAGAGCTAACAGACACTGAGAGAAACCGGTGTGTCAGTTAGCTTTGTTAGATGTTCATGTACTCACTGTTTTAATGGGGTGAAAGATGCTCATTGGACAACAAGCTTGTAACGTGGCATTTTGAGCCACGCCTGGATGCATGGCTTCACTGGGAGTGAATGGAGTGTGGGCAGGTGTGTTTTGCGCGGGGCGGGGGGGGGTGGTGGAGGAAGAGAAAAAAAAAGAAAAAAAAACCCTCTCCATGTTTATTGGGTAGTGCGCTCTTCGTTTGTCCTGCCTGGATGCATGGCTTCTCCTTAGGATGATTGGTCCTTATCCTCAAAGGGGCAGAGCCTCGTAACCAGCCGCCAATCAGTAAATCGGGAATGAACATGACTGACATCTCAAACTTTAACATATCGCGCCAGTTGGAATCATTTGGAGCCTGCGGTAGTGGTATAGTTTGTAAATATCGTGAATAAACTGTAAGTATAAAGTTATGTTTGATTATTTGCATTCCTTTCTGAAATTTGTTGTTTAAAAATCTAGCTAGCTGTCACTTCCATCTTCATCTAGTGGCCTAGATGCCCTTTGGGACGAAATGGCAGACACTGCTAATGTTGACCAGATTTTAGAAAAGTCTTTTGATGCTCATACTTATGAGGAGAGACTGAAAATTAAAATAAGAGTGCAGAACCACACCCATAATTCAAAAAGCACAATTTAAAGCAAAAAAGGTCCTTTTAGTTATCTGGGTATAATAAAACTGATTGGCTGTGTTTATTATTGGTCTTAGATTTCGAATCCCTGTGGATGAGTGATAACGTGTTAGAATGAATGCATTAATATAAACCTATCGCTCATGTTACACACAATAGAAAGTTGTGCTTCCCCCTATTTTAATAACTACCAGCCACCACTGGAGCTCATGCATATTTTTACATAACTAGAATAACTATAACCTGAGAAAGCCTATGTGTATAAGTAAGAATTGAATTTTAACAAATTTGATTCAAAATAATCATGATTATTTATCTGAATGAACCATTTGAGTTAATTCAGTTGGTTTGAGTTAGGTGTTGAATGTAGTTTATAAAGCAAATATAGGAGCAGTTGATATCTGGGCTTCCCTGTGTTAACATTAATCATGGAACACAGAGCATCCCTCTCCTGGTCATATATTTTTTAGGCATATATTTTTGCTCAGTAAATATGCAACAGCTTGAAAAAAATCAGCTACTGCGGCACAGAGTGAGCAAGCCCTGCAAAGCCATTTAGCTCTGGTGTTAAACCACAGCTGCTTAGATACTTCCTGTTCACAGAGTCATGTGATACTGTGCTTTTCGATTGTGCTCTGTGTTGGGAAATCGCCCGGTGGACTTTCCGTCATTAACTACAGCTCGGTCAAGGGCATTTCCTTTTCAATTCCCCTCTAAACAAATGGGTTTCACCAAGTTCATTATGCAAAAGCAGATACAAGGGGACAGTCTCACCATGCTTGAGTTTGGACAGCATGGATTTCTCGGCATCCACAGAGGCACTTTTACCCACCAGCAAGCGCTTCGCTAGGTCTTTTTTGTAGAACGCTTCAAACACGTCTTTACCTGTAGAGAAAATATAAGAGCGCATTTGGAAGCAATTCTGGAAATTGTACATTTTGGAAACGTCTAAATATGCTAGGGAATAGATTTATATGGAGACACTATATCAAGGGATCAAATGGAGCAGGTAATTTTCTAAATCAGCAATTACAGTATTACCGTGGATAAAGCGGAAGATAATCATGATCTTGTCGAGGATTCTCTCCAGCTCCTCTTCTGTGGCCTCTTTGTTACCAGCGCGTAGTTTGGAGTCTACATATTTGGCTGCAGGAAATCACACAAAAGCTATGTGTATTTATCCAATCTGCACAATTACCTTCAGCATGCCTGTTTCACCCTCATGATGCTCATGTTGCCCTGTATAGTCAGGGTGTATTGTCCTGTCCTGTATATTAATTGTATGTGCCTTTGTACCTGTCGTACATTGCTGCAACCTGACTCGACTGGGTTATCAAATGTCCAAGCATTCCAAAGATACAGAGTGAGACTTTATTTAGCAACTGCTTACGACTACATAACAATGTACCTTTCAATGAGTGCAGCAGAGACATGGCTACAAAAGCAAGTGTGATGTTTCGCAGTAACAGCTCTTGCAAAAGTGTGACACTGAAACCATTCACACACACAATCCAGAGGAGATCTTGAAACATCGAAAATGTAGAAAACTATGTGTGGCGGCTACTATAAGTACACCTAATGGATTCTTCTCTATACTCAGATGCTTCAAGCAAAGTCCTAGCAAATCTGGGTATGGCAAAAAGTGAAAAAAAGAAAAGTGCATTTAAAGGTTTAATTCCGACTACAGCATAATAGACATTTTGACAGCTGATATCTGATTATAAACTAAACTGATTACCATAACGGCCAGTTCACTACAGCACAGAGATATCCAACAAACCTGATAAAAGCCTGTTATAAACAGAAAAGCCCGAAAAAGATTTTTCAGATTTTCTTCATGTGTGCTAGAAAAATTTGATGGGTTTTTCCTGACTCCCACACATACACATCACATCAGGACTTTCACATACAAGTATCCTTTATTGCAGAACCAAAAGTCCAGAGGTTGGAGTCGGACCTGATCCACAACCTCCTACCTGGGCGGAGTCTAACCAAAAGTCCAGGGGGTGGAGTCTGTATTCATGACAGCTGCAGTCTCTTTAACAAGTCATCACACAGGCTTATCTCTGCTACTCGGTCTCCCACCTCTCTTCAATCTGTCTTTCTATCAACTTTATTTTCAAATCAATTTTTTTTCCCCAAAAATTATTTGTAGGCAGCTACATTGGTGATTGGTAATATGTGGCTGTACGTATAATACTGAAGTTATCTAGGTTTTACTGATTTATTTGCTGGGCCCAATTCCTTATGGATAATTTAAGAGACTGGTATAATTTAGATTCATTACAATGTCCTTTAACAACACATACTCCAAAAAAATAGCTCATATATTATATATATATATATAATATATAACACATGCCATATGCTCATTACTACTCTTACCAATAAGCTCTGCTGGTTTGTTGGGCCTCTTGTTAATGAAGCTCTCGAAGGCCTCCTTCATGGCGTTGATGAAGCCCTCGTTCCTCTGGAAGCAGCTGTGCGCCACGTTGTCCATTTTATCCTTAAAGTCTAGCAGTTCCTGCACCATGTCCTTATCTTTTTCAGGAGAGCCAACAATCTCGCCACCAAAGTTCTGCAGGACAAAGACGATACTGCTTGGACAGGGGACAAAATGTACAAGAGCCAGTGGGAGCGCTGCTAAATGATAAATAGGAGAGGCCTCCCCCAAAGAACAAGAACGTAAGAGATGGGACTTGTGTGTGTGTGTACCTTGATGTACTCTCTCCAGAACTGCAGTAATACAGGCAGACCTCCCTTCACTTTGCTGAAGAGCTGGTAGAGCAGAGTCAGCTCAGTAACACGGTTCTCATCCAACAGTGTGCTGAGACCTGAAAGAATTTTACACACATATTCAGGGTGTCTGACTTTAAAACAAAACCTTCTGTAAAAATATTCCTTCTACTATGAGCTTAATTATTTTCTTGCTGGTTTTATTTCATGACAAGGTCATCTGTGAGCTTTGGTAGCTAGAATCAGGTATTTGTAGAAAAAAAATAGCTTAAATAGCAATAACTAAAGCATAGTAACATTACTAATGGTTGTAGAGGTGGAGAGGAGCATTGTATTGAGCTCTAGTTGCGTAGTCTGTTTAATAATAGACATTGTCACAACAGTGCATAACTGTACAACACTGCTGACATACCCTTCTGTAAAATGGCAGTCATATGTTCACCCAGAAGCTGCTTTTCTACTGCAGAGATCAGAGGCTTCCTGTGAGGGAGAAAACAAGGAGCTTAAATTTGCAAAAATACACGAACAATTATCTGAGAAAGATTTAAGTTTGTCCTGGTTAAGCTATTACAGTGTTGTTGTTGTTTTTTTTTTAAACCTTAACTGTATCGCATGAAGTGTGTATTATGAAGGCTGTGCAGAAAATAAGGGTTTTGGGTCTACATTATTTTTCTTTTTTTTTTTATTTTACATTTCTCTGAATTGTTAAGTATTCTGAATTTCCGTCGTTGTCCAAGTTTAGTACCTCCTCACTTTTCCCAGACATTCAGCCCTATATAAGAATCATACACTACCTAACAAAGGTGTTATGGGTTTATAGAAACTCTTTGCATGAGACGTAGGCTCCGTTTTCAGATGTGGCAGCAACTTCCCTAATTAGCATGAGATCTTCGTGATGGTTTGGGAACCTCTGACTGGACCTGGACCTGCAGGGGCAGAACTTACTGAGTGCTCTGATCTAGGTAACTGATGACACGATCGTTCTCCTCCTCCAGACGCCGTGCTACATGGTGCAGGTATTCAGGTACCTGAATGAAACCCAAACACACAAAAGCACTTATTTTAAATACAAATAGTACACAGACATCTTTCATACTGTATACGGGTGTATAACTATATGTGCATGGGCCTTGTATACAGAGGAAATGTAGGAGCACACACAAACATGAACCCTTTGTCAATCCATTCATGCTTACATCTCTGTCTAACATCAGTCTCTGACCCTCAGCTGCATACAAGCGATCCGTCTCAATCAGAAACCTGTTTTCAAAAGACTCCTTATACACCTACGAAACAAACAATAAAATGCAAAAATATTCTTATCATATAAAGTCAAGGAAGTAAGTAAGTACCACTAGGGCCAGAGAATTGACAGTAATGACTAACAGGAGTGCATCATCAGTCTGATGCAATTTATTACAAAACCACCAAATCACCTGTAGGTCTGAGAGCATGCCTAATAAGCTGCGCAGGAGACTCCGGTCCACAGTCTCACCATTCCTCTCTCGTTCAATTTGCTCCAAGATTCCCTCTACTGTACGACTCTGGACTGCACTGTCACTCACAATGTGTGTGCGAAACAGCTCCAGCCCTGTGTCCCTGCGGCATTACAGCAAAAGAAGTAATGACACCATTTCAGATTGGCTTGAAAGGAGAGTTTTTGTTTGGTTAACTCACCATATGGAGGGAAGAAGGGAGTTCTGGAGGACGTATGTGCGATCCAGAAAGAGGAAAATGCTACGGATCATGATCTAGAAAAAAAAAAAAAAAAAAAAAAAAGGCATACAAATTTTACTGTACATACAAATAGATCTTGAGAACCATCTGCCACATTGCAAGGATAGAGAATGTCCATAAAAAACATTTACTGTATTTTTAAAACAATAACTAATGTTCAAGACAAAATTTCAATCCTGTAAAAGATTCCTAATGCAAGCTAGGTAGTGAGATTGAGCACAAGAGTTGGCCAAAGTAGCATGTGATGCACATTATGACTAAGTTTTAAAAAATAAATATATTTTTTTAATTAATTTCTCAACTGATTAGCTGATTCATATTCATATCATCGAATTTGTCAACCTTCCTCAAAGAATCAGCTAAAGGCGTGTTCTTTTTGTCTTACTGTTTGTCTGCAGTGGTCTTGCCAGCATCTGTTCATCCTCTTCAAAAAAGACAGACTGTCCAGAGAGTCTGTAAGAGTGGGTTAAGGTCTTCAGCTTTATAAATACACCCTGTCATCAAAACACCTGTTTCACAGCAGATGGCAAAGAACTGCAGGTAAGGAAATGCAGGCTAACAGTGAAGAAAGCAAGCTAAAGGAACTTTGTTTGTCTCGAAGTATTTCAGACTAGGTAAAGCTTATTCTACAATCAACTGCGAATGTGCAAGACTAGTCTGGGAAAGCCTTTTTCTTTCATTTTTGCCAATTTGATATCACTTTGCATGCAGGAGGGCTCTGTTGATGGACATGAGCTTCCATGCTGCACGCTCTGAGTTTCAGAGTTAACGATTTCACCTGAGCCGTCAAGTCACCCACACGAGTGCAGTTTAAATAGTGTAATCTGATACAAAGATTTGTCATTTTCCATATTTACTGCACTGATTTCATTTATTTTTGGTGCTGACAGCGCATGCTAAAGCATAAAGCTGAAAATATAATTTGTAGCCTTTGTATGCCTGTTCATTGACGTGACCTTTGCTGTTTATCGGCATTTAACTGCACTAATCAGTGGTTCAGTTTTTGCTTTAACCATGGAAACATTACAGTTCTGAATTACTGGTCAACTAGCAAAAATGAATAGTTTTTGCTGGAGTAAGCCGTACTCCATAGCAAGTGTGCAGTGGCCGTGGTGATGTGGTGAAAGTAGTGGGATGATGCCCCCTAGTGGAAGAGAAAAAAGACACAGGGGCTTTGGTTTGGAAACAAACAAGCATTACAAGTGGCATCAAAGCAAATATCAGTTTACTACATCAGTAATCAAACACACACACACACACACACACACACAAAACTGCAGTAAAGGATATTCTCTAAACTGGTGGATCTGAGCCCGCACGTGATCCTCACACACTTGCCGGAGTTGTTTGTATAACATGGGCGAGACCTTGTAAGAGCAAAGATTTTCCACTGCCTGAAGAGAAAAAAAAAAAAAAGAAGGACCATTACAGTTTAGACAGTTCATAAACATTATACAATGCCACTCAAGTTCGACCTTGAATGTGTTAACTGACTTTTCTGGTGCCAAGAATTGCTGACTGTTAAACCACAGTGTGCTGACTGGAATGTTTACTAGATTAGAAAGGACACAACATCCAAGCCAGCCACAAACAACCTGCAAAGTTACACAAGTACATGGGCACGGTACATAATGCTGTGATTAATTCCAGCAGAGGAAGCAGAAGATCGGGAATCTAATTAGGCTCATATCAATACCGCATACTAGATATTCATTACACAATAAATAGAAATCATTACTGAAAACCAGACTGATTTTATTTCCAGTGCTGCAGCTCTGATGTAACACCACGCAAACATTTTTCAAAATATATTTGGCTAAACAAAGCAGAGCAGCTTTCAACATGAATCTAGTCACACTGCACAGTCAAAATTACTTTAATGGAAGGGTTTACAAACTTTTAGCTGTCAGGGCTCCTTTAACTATGAAATAAATTCCATGGACTCCCTCAGTATAGATTTATTTCATGAATACATTTAGTGAAATATTAGGTGCATTATTTAAACATTTACAATAATTTACAATAATATTTTAGTTGGCTGGCATGCAGGCCTTAGCTCCAGTTTCTGTTTGTGTGGAGCTCCTGTGTGTGTTCGCCCGGACTTCCTCAGGGTTCTCTGGTTTCCTCCCACCACCAAAAAGCATGCCAGTATGGAGACTGGCTATATCATGAAATTTCCACCAACAGAACAAACACAGGTCCAAGCTGACATGATTTATAGGGTACTTAGTGAGGTTTGGATTAAACCCATTCCATTCAAGTAACTATTCAAATCAGCTAATAATGAGAAGAACTCAGGAATAAATAATTTCATCAGGTCTGGAAGTATTTGGACAATGACAGTTTTTGTGATTTTGCCTTTATACACCACCACAATAGATTTGAAATAAAACAATCAAGATGCGATCGAAGTGTAGACTTTCAGCTTTATTTTAAGAGGCTCCACAAAAATATG
>CM075028.1:6033324-6062558 GCA_037576675.1 Pangasius sanitwongsei
AATAACACAAACTTCAAACATCAAAAATCGTTAAAAAAAAGTATTGTTAACAGTGGGGTAACTGTTGATGCTAAAAGCTAAATACATCATATTAATGTAATATTTCTTGTCTGAAACCAATACTCCATATTAATGTATAGTAATTTAAATATAGCGTTGATTGTGCATCCATGTATGTTTCTCTTAAACCAATCTTGAAAACATGCTTTTATTCTCTTATAAAAGCTTCTTTACCAGCTTCTTTGGTCAGCGATGGTCAGCAGGTAGTAGCTGTGCAGTGTGAAATAGAAGAAACAATTTAACTGAAACTCCATCCCAATTGGATAAATGCTCAAATGCTTTATTACTGACAGATTTTCTGTTTTTGCCTTTATCTCTGCTCTGTTAGCCACATTGACTGTGGCTCTCGCCTCCCAATATATTTTCCCGTTAAAAGAACAGAGGTCTATACAAGCATGCACTCGTGTACACACACACAGCTGATAAGGTTCTTCAACAGTTGGTTCACAGTTATTGTCGAATTGGTGTTTTAGTCGCAGATATCAGTCAGAATTTCACAAGTTCTCAAGTTGTAGTAATATAAGGATTAATTCTTCAGACACATGCTTTCAGACATCAAACTTTCTAGAAATATGAAACTGAACCTAGTGAACTGAAATGGTGAAGAAATATGCTGCAAACATACAAACAGGGTTGAAACTTTGCCCATAGGAATTGCAAACAGTAAAAGGACTCTAATCTGCAAACAATTGAGCAAACAGAGTGTCCCAAAGTAGCCCAGTGGTTAGGTTTGGACCTTAAACCCTGATGTTTTTCTCTTTCAAGTACTGTTTCACTGCACATATTAGCATTTTCAAGATCTAACACACCCACTTCAACTCAGGAAGGGCTGTTAATTCTGAAATGTACTAACGTCAACCTGAAAAGTCACTTGACAATAAAAAAACATGAGGAGTAAGAATTTAGGACTGTGTATCATACTTGTAAAACTCAAAGGTGAAAAATGACAAAGGCAACATGATGCTTTGACAAATATATGGAACCTTTATTCAAATGTGGTTTATTTCCAGTTGTTTTTTGCATTTTATCTCTTATACATAATTTATCATAATTGATCTTCATTCACATCTGAATCACTTGCATGTGCCCAGGCGTCCACCTCTTTTTCCTGGATTTCTTGGTGGTTTTAGTCTCGGCCATGACCTTTTCCATGACGGTCTCAATCTTCCTGAGGTACTTGGACACCTGCGTGTAGACGCCATACTTGTCTTTGCGAGCACAGCCCTCACCCCAGCTTACCACACCCGTCACGAACCATGTGTTTTTGTATCTGGTGACATGTGGGCCACCGCTGTCACCCTGACACGCATCCTTTTCCTCCTTACCATAGCCCGCACAGAACATGCGGGGGCTGATGTTGAACTTGGTGGACTCCTTGCAGATGGAACGGTCTATATAGGGCACACTGAGCTTTTGCAGGATAGTGGCCTGTAGACCACCCTCATGGAGACGACCAAATCCACTCACCATGGCGTGTTCTTGTTGCATGAGCACACGCTCTGCAAAGTCGCGTTCGGGGAGGCATGCTGGGAGGATGTACTTGGTGAAGGTAATGGGCTTCACAAGCTTGATGAGGGCAATGTCATTGTGGTAGGTCTCGGGCTGGTAGTTCATATGCACCAGTACCTGTTCAACGGCATGCACCGCTTCTCGCCCTTCCCTAGCCAACGTGTCTGTTTCACCTGTTAGAAAAACAGTTTATTCATAGAAATCAATATTTGTGAACACTCAAATGATGGAACGCTTTAGCATGATTGCTTTGGATAAAATAACCCATTTTGATTTTATACTAAATCTTGAAACAATAGTGAAATTTTGTTCTGACACAACTTTTTTTTTTGCTTCCTTTTTTTTGCTTCTATTTTTTATTACAGAAATTATGTTCAGACCATTTGAGTCAAAGGTAACATAAAAATGTTAGAAATTATCAACCCAGTCTCACAGAAATGCAACATAGTTTCAGCACCTTCTGTATGAACGAATTCCACCATTAGGTCACAAGCCCAGGATTTATATCAACGTTTCAGACCAAGCCCATTTCTAACTCTGTGCTATTTAAATCAAATCGACATCTAATAAATTATTTTACCTCTTTTTAAAAAAAAAAAAAAAAAATACATTGAGCATATTTTCTATAAAAGTCAGGTCAAGTGCCTTTTTTTTTATTTTTTACCTAGAATAACTGTGATGGAGCGAGACAGGTTCATGCAGTGGGCTGCAGACAAAATGAAGTATTCGTTTAGAATGGTCCCTCCACAGAAGCCCATCTTGTCCTCATTCATAAGCAGCGCCTAGAAAAGAGACAATCTGAGAGAACTTTTCTATGACTTTTCACTGAAATGAAATTGGTTTGATGTGATGTGCCACATCAAACAAATATTATATACAGTGTTGTTGTTTTATTGGTGGTTTTATGAAATGTAAAAATTATTACTGCTGATTACTGATTGATCCTGACGCTCTACTTCTGCTGCTGCAGATGGCCTCACATGGATACCCTAAAGATTATCTTATTAGGATACTGTACCCTTGTTGTTAAGAACTGCTGCTGTAATCAGACTGCGACGCTCATACAGAATATCCTTCCAACACACCTAGTATTGTGTGACTTAATATATATAGTATACAATTGAAGAACTGTAATGATTTATAATCCCACTATCTGTATAACGCTTCATGAGTGTTTACCTGCCAAGGACATTCTCCAGGAGGACAATCCTCACCGTTCACAATCCTTGTGTCTCCATCAAGTTTTGGAAGCACTGGTTCCTCCCTGACAGTGGGACTGGGTTCTATCAGTCCAAACAAACTGTTGGTACCTGCTTGGCTCTGAGTGTAATTTGCAACAGCATCTTTTTCATTGAAGGTCACTATATTTCCTTCATTTGTACCCACTGGCACAGCTGTAGGGCTAGTGCCATTGCCAGTGACATTTTCTGTTGAATGATGTATTAAAATGCTTCGGGTTGTCTTAGGAAACACATAGCCACATTTGAAGGGATCTGTGATTAAAAAAAAAAAAAAAGGATTTGTATGGATGTAAACAAGGTATCCATGCTCCTCTTTACATACTATTCTCTAGAGATTCATTTAAACGCTAGCAAATTATGGCAGGCTCTAATACTGGGATGCTTTTGAGTCATTCAGATCAAGTGGGTAACTGGTGGATAAATTGTGTGTAAATCTATTTCTTGTCTTTCTCCTACCATCAGATGTACAAGTCTTCCTGTCGGCTGCTAGGTTGTAACCTTTGGCACAAGAACAGATGGCAGTTCCCATCTTCTGGTCCACTTTGCAGAAGTGTTCACAACCACCGTTATTAACCTCACACAGCTGTGGTATTGCTGAATCCAAAGATTTAGTTAAAATGAGGTTCTGCCAACACATAAAGGCTATGTATATGTCTGTGTGTATATGATGTTGGAGAGCCTTACCAATCTCACAGTTATACCCCTGAAACAATTCAAGGCAGTAACAGGTATATCGACCTAGTCCATCTTTACACACACCCTTGTTGAGACAAGGCTGAGATATGCAGGCATCTCCATCTATGAACCCATTTGTAAGAAATAGAAGGTTTTCTTAAAACTTTGGATTAAATCTTGAAATGTGATACTAATTCCAACTGTAAGTCAAAATCTGACTAGATCATTGTTGAAAAAGTTACTCTTGATTACAGTCCCTTACCTTTGTATATGTTCCAGAACTCATTCTACGGAGAGAAGGAAAACAGTTTCAGATACAGTACTGTGCGCATTTCAAAATGAGGCCAAAAAGTGTTTGGAAAATGGCGAAAGAAAGAGAAAGGACATGCCGTCTTTTTTTCGTCCTCATAGATCTCTCGGGCCTCCTCGTAACTGCACCGTTCTTCCATGCACTCGCGCTCCGTGTTACCCTTTTTTAGTTCCTCAAATATGCTGTTGGCTCGCCTGTAGCGTGTGAGGACCTGGTTGGCATCCTTGGTGTGAAGGAAGACTATATGTACACAGCCATACCACAGCTTATCAATAACATATTGCATTGTCTGGAGTCATATTCATTGACTCATATTTCATTGTCATTGCATATTCATCATATTATATTAATGTAACCACTGTGCTGGATTGTTGTATAAATTGTAGGTCTCACAATTCATGATATAAACAACATTTTTCTCTCTTTTACATATACTGTCCCCTCCAAAAGTATTGGCGTGGCAAGACTGATTTTTTTTGTTTTTTGCTATGCACTAAAGACATTTGGGTTTAAGATCAAAACATGAATGAGATGACAGATCAGTATTTCAGCTTTCATTTCCGGATATTTACATCTAGATGTGTTAAACAACTTAGAACATTGCACCTTTTGTTTGAACCCCCCCATTTTTCAAACGATAAAAAAATATTGGAACATGTGACTGACAGGTGTTTCTTGTTGCCAAAGTGTGTCCTGTTTGATTGATTGTTTAAACGATTAATAGCTCTGAATGTCTACTCTTGGTTTGAGCCCTGGGTTTCACCTGTGAAGACTGCATATTTTGTTAAAACGGACAAACCAACATGAAGACCAGAGAGGTTTCTATGATAGAAAAGCAAGCCATTTTGAAGCGATCAGAGCCATTGCATAAACATTGGGCACAGCCAGTACAACAATTTGGAATGTCTTGGAAAAAAAAAAAAGAAACCATTGGTGTACTAACAACCAGACATCGAACAGGTCGAAACATCATAAGTTGATGATGGAAACATTGTGAAGAAAAACCCCAAAACGACAGTCAGTGACCTCCCCAACAACCTCCACACGGGAGGGGTGAAGGTATCACAATCCACCGCTTGAAGAAGACGTTAAGAGCAGAAATATAGAAGCCATACCACAAGATGCAAACCATTCATCAGCACTAAGAATCGTAAGGCCGGATTGGAATTTGCAATAAACACAGAGATGAGCCACAAAGTGATGGAAAGGTCAAAGTGTGGAGAAAGAAATCATCCAGTCTGATTGGGAGGAACTTCATCATGCAGCAAGCCAATGACCCAAAACATACTGCCAACACAAAGGACTTCATTGGGGGGAAAAGTGGAAGGTTTTAGACTGGCCAAGTCAATCACCAGACCTTAACCCGGTTTCACGTGCATTTCACCTCCCGAAGAGGAGCCTGAAGGGAGGAATCACCCCAAAAACAAACAACAACTGAACAACTGCACTACAGGCCTGGAAAAGCATCTTAAAAGAAGAATGCAACAGTTTGGTGATGTCAGTGGGTCTACAGCTTGATGCAGTTATTGCAAGCAAGGGATATGCAACCAAATATTAAGTGTTATTTACTTTAAAACTATCTGTTCCTATACGTCTGCTCACCTAAAAATTGGGTGGTCTGCCAGCAAAGATTTCTTGTTCTATGTTGTTTAACACATCTAGATGTGAATATCAGAAAATGAAAGATGAAATTCTGATCTGTCATCTCATATTCATCTTTTGATCTCAAACCAAATTGTCTTCAGTGTATAGCAAAAACAAAAGAATTGGCCTCGCTGCTCCAATACTTTTTGAGGGGACTGAACACAGACATATATATTTATATATATAAATGTGTAAATAACCTGTTGACTATCGAACCAACACTGTCAAACCAACAAATATACGATCAACATTAACATTATGATAAACATTACAAACTCAACCTTGTCCTTTTAAATTAACAGCGTACTTACCCTCAGGAGTGACACAGTGTCCAAGAAGTAGACAAAGAAAGGTCCTGAAGACCCAAAACATGCCGAGTTTTTATCGTAAGGCACTTCTCTATAAGAGAGGACTGAATTCTGAAAGACAAGCACAGGAGGTCAGTAACCTGAGTGATAACCGGGGGGAGGGGGGAGACAGAGACTGAAAGAAAGTGAACAATAAACACAGTGTGTGTAAAAAAAAAAAAAAAAAAAAAATTAATAAAAATTATAACATTATTAAAGATAACGTATTAATGCTATTAAAAATGTTACTACTTGACATCTTGCTTTAAAATTTAGAACAATGGTGTCAAACTGAACTATGAGTTTGTTGAGAGAGAGTGAACCTGAATGCTTTCTGGACTGTTTACTAATATTGACAGAGTGCGTTCATAGTTCTCCTGCATTCAGACTGCTTGTTTGAAAGTGAATCATTCCATGGGTGCGCATGAGAAAACTTGGTAAAAAACTTGGAGTTAAATTGGTATTCTAACCAATGTGTGAGTCATTACTTGCTGACAGAAAAGGCACTGAATCACGTTACTTGTACAGTGTAGTTGCTCATGTTATGATGAATAGAACAAACCCATATATGACATATACTGAAGGTGTATCTATATATGACATGTATGACCTATATTGAAGGTGTATCTAGGTCAATATTTAGTGTGTATTAAGTTGTTCTATGTAAGTATTCTCTACTGGTAAAGTAGGATTCTGACTTCATGTACTATCTACTTGACTCAGTTGGATCTAGATTCTTGCCACTAGAATTGTTGTATGTTATTGTTGATTCTGTTGTGTTGCTTGGAAGTGTCTGTTAGTCTATGCTAATTAGTTCTCTCAGATGGCTAATCGAGATTAGTTTCAGTCTCCCTTAAGGTGTGAATTGTGGGCAGGGTTTACTAAGATATATTGAAGGTTATCCAAGAAGCATATTTCGCAACGGTTAGGACCGTCTCCATTTCACAAAGGCTTGACTTTCTGACTCTTGACCTGAGACCTGGATCTCTCCACAGAACTCAGCTACACCGGCTGCCTTATCCTCTGCTTATGCTTTCTCTCAAACTCCAAGAGAAGCTGGCAGGGGTGGTGGTACAGGTCTGCTGTTATCTCGGAGATGGTGCTTCACACCTCTCTCCCTGTCTCATCTCAACATTTCATCCTTTGAATTCCATGTAGTTACAGTTACCTCCTCGATCATCCTTCTCACTGTTGTCCTCTACCACCCTCCTGGTCCCCTAGGGGCCTTCCTTGAAGAAATGGACATGCTCCTCAGTCTTCTCCCTACTGACAGCACCCCTCTTACTGTCCTTGAAGACTGACTTCCCCTCTGACAGTCCAGAGCTCCAGTCCTCTTGCCTGCTCCCTCTTCTGCATTTCTTCTCCTTAACATTCAACAGCTTCCCTCCCACACTCAAGGAAGGAAACAGGACCTTGTTTTTAGCCACCCCTCTCCAGATACAGACATCACTGCTACCCCACTCCACATCTCCGATCATCACTTGGTATCCTTCACCATCACCCTCCCTACCCTGTCTAAAACTAGCTATCAATACTTCTATACTGAATCAATACTGAAGTGACTTCTGCTAAGGTTGCCTTCTACAAGGAAAAGCTGGAAACCTTTGCCCAAGATCCTCGCAAGCTCCACAACATCTTCACTCCTCTACTCAATCCATCGGCTCCCCCTGCTCCATCCTCCCTGAATGCTGAAGACTTTGCCACCTTTTATGATGAGAAGATTGAACAAATCTGCCAGACCTTCACTTCTACCCCAACTCCTACACTACACACTGAGGATTCTCCTTCTCCTTCTTTCTAAATTAGCAACAGAGGAGATTCTGCAAGTCATCTTGTCCTGCAGTTCTACCATCTGCCCGTTGGATCCTATCCCTTCCACAATGCTCCAGACCATCTATCAAGACCACCTCCCCTTCATCACCACTATCATCAATGGCTCCACAACATCTGGTCATGTACCAACCTCATACAAGACAGCAAGGGTTATTCCCATCCTGAAGAAACTCTGGATCCCTCTGACATCAGCAACTACTGACCGGTATCACTTTTCTCTTTTCTTTCTAAAACCCTTGAACAAACTGTCTACAAACAACTTTCTCTCTATCTCTCACAGAACAACCTCCAAGATCCTAACTAGTCTGGCTTCAACCCAGCACACTCCACAGAGACTGCCCTTTTGGCTGTCACTAAGAAGCTACATGCTGCTAGCCAAACTGTCTTCAGTCCTCATCCTCCTTGACCTTTCAGCAGCCTTTGACACAGTGAACCACAAGAGTTCTTGTCCACCCTCATGAGTCTAGGAATTCATGGTACAGCATGGCAGTGGTTTGGTTCCTACCTGGAAGGTCAGTCATATCAGGTGACATGGCGGTGATATCAGGTGACATCTGCTGCCTACAGACTCTCCACTGGTGTCCCACAAGGCTCAGTACTTGGTCCTCTTCTGTTTTCCCTCTATACTTGATCTCTTGGTGTGGTCATATCCTCACATGGGTTTTCAAACCACTGCTATGCGGATGACACTCAACTCATCCCTTCCCCAGACACTCATATTTCTTGGATATCAGCATGTCTGGCAGACATCTCATCATGGATCAGCTGAAACTTAATAGCATGTCAAGGATCTTGCGATCTCCCTGGACAACTCTGATCTCACCTTTGGTTACTGCACGCAACCACAGACAATCAACTGTACTTTTCCTCTTACATTGCTAATCTGACACGCTCATGCCGATTTCTCCTTTATAATATCAGAAGGATTCGTCCATTGCTTTCCACACAGGCCACACAGGTGCTTGTTCAGACCCTTCATTTCGAGACTTGTCATCAACTCTCTCCTGGCAGGTCTGCCTCTGAGTGCCATTCATCCTCTGCAACTGATCCAGAACGCAGCTGCATGACTGGTTTTCAACCTTCCTAAGTTCTCCCACACCACCCCATTGCTACGCTCCCTCCACTGGCTTCCTGTAGCTGCCTGCATCAGATTTAAAACACCGATGCTTGCCTACAAAGCCAAAAACGGACGAGCACCCACTTATCTCAAAGTGCGTATCACATCCTGCACGGCACCACACTCCCTCCGATCCTCTAGCAGTGTTCGACTGGTTCCACCATCTCTCAGGGTACAAGGAAGGCATGCACTGAGACTGTTCTCTGTTCTGGCACCTAGGTGGTGGAATGAACTTCCCCTAGATGTCAAACAACGTCTAAAAACTTACCTCTTTCCAGAGTACTTAAATTAGCACTTTAAAAAAAAAAAAAAACTTTGTATTTTCTGAGTGCTTGTTACTATATTACCTCCCCAACAGACTTTTTGGACTGATGGTGTTCTTAGTTTGTGACCTAGTGAACTGGTATCAGAATGTATTTATTGATAGTGACTTCAAAGCACTTTTGTAAGTCGCTTTGGTAAGGGCATCTGCCAAATGCCATAAATGTAAATGTACATCTCACATTTATAATGAACTGTACATGATGACAGATGAGAAAAGAAACACACAAAATGAGTTCTGCAAAATTGATGATGAATTTAATATCTTTAGTTCAGAAAATGATATCAGCAAGTGATTAGATATACTCTTATCTTAAACAGGCTAAACTCAGTTCTGTATGAACTGCTCAGCAGGAGGTGTTGCCATGATTGAAGCATGTGAAGTGTTGAGGGCATCTGGTTGGGTGATTGGAGTAGCCATGCCACGCTGAATCCAATCCAGGAAGTTTGCAACCTTGGTATATATGGCATAGAAGCCTGGGTGGGCACATCCTTTGCCCCATGACACTATCCCAGTCAGGAAATGTGTGTCCTTGTACTGGGTAGTCAGGGGACTGCCATCATCTCCTCGACAAGACTCCTGGTTGCCTTGAAAGTAACCGGCGCAGAGCATATTATCGGTGATATTAACCCCACTCTTAACAGAGCATTCTGGTTTAGGCAGGAATGGGACAGCGAGCATACGGAGTACAGGGGATATGCTTTTATAGGACTGTGAGCTACCAATGTTGCCTCCTTCAGTGCGCTGGCCCCATCCGCTAACGATGTGGAAGCGAACAGCATCCAGTTCCATTTTGGCAAACTCCGAAGTTGGCAGACAGATAGGAATGGTGTAATTTGAAAGTGTAGCTGGCTCACTGAGCCGCAAAAGAGCCAAGTCGCTGTCTTCTGATGCTGGATTGTAGCTCTCATGGATAATTACATGCGATACAGAAAACGTTTGCTCTGTGCCATCCACCACATCAATATTATGGTCCCCTGATAAAACACAGTAGTAAAAAAGCAATTATGCACAATGATCAAAACCAACGTAAAATCAATTAAACAATATCGCAAGAGTGCTGTTATACTGAATATCAGCACGGCTGTGGTTTGGGTGCAAGCACAAGGCCGCAGGTAATTGCAGCTGTGCTGATATTTGGTACAACAGCATGATTGTGAGTGTGATGTTGCTTTTATACAACAAGATATTAATATTGAGTAACTGACATTTCAGACATAATATGCAAAATATTTTGTTTATTTTTGCTCCGTCAGCTAAAATTCACAAAAAATGCCACAGCTGGATAGAGTGTTGCATGTTGCCATGCCAACATGCAACACTCATAATGGTTTCAGTGTAACAAACTATTGCTAGAATTGGAATTTTATGTAGTGAACGTAGACAAGCGGAGTGATACACACAGTGAAATGTACCCAGGCTGTTATACTAAATATCAGTACTTTTGGAACACTGCTTGTCCAATCAAATTAGTGGACCGGAACTGACTGCTGTATAATTATAGCAAGATGTACAAACAAGCAATAAGTACCTGCTATAACCTTCAGATATTTTATATCTTTCTTATCGACACAGTGACCAGCTGTAAGAATCCAGTGAGCATCCACTAAAACTCCTCCACAGAGACTCTCTCCATCATATTTCAAGAGGACCTGTATGGTGTGAGACAAGGGGGATCTGTGAATATCAATGATATTCCTAAAGGCAGGATAAGTATATGACAGGTTTTGTAAATATTTTCAGGAAATGCTTATTTCATATATTCTGATATTTTTCATTTTCTCTTTCTGTTCTGTAAGGTACTAGGTCTTGCTGGTGAACCAGACTTATTTTAAAACCAGTGGTTGATAAAAATGGTTTTTAAATATTTTCACAAGTTTCTGGAGTAAACAGCACAATGCCTTCAAAATATATTTTTTCAAGGTATATTTCTGCCTGATTGACTAAATGATTTGAATTATGTTGATGACTATAATTTGCACAATCCCTTTGACACTTAGTGCATTTCTTGAAAATAGATACTGTCGCGTAACAGTCATGTCCTTGGAATCAGTTTACTCAGTATATTAGGCTAGTGAGTACAGTTTATTATAGCTGAAAAAATGTATATATGGTACACGTATTAGTTACCTGCCAAGGGCAGTGGCCTTTTGGGCACTGATTTCCACCCACAGCTCGTGGTAAAACACTGTGCGTAATCTGAAGTGGGGCCTTACCACATGGATACTGAACTGAAAACAGTATATATATATATATATATATATATAGACAAAATTCAGGAAAATTCAGATAAGATGTGGCAAACAAATCACATGCAGTATGTTCAGGAACCGAAAGGAGAAAGAATGATGTCAATGATTACAAATCATAGGTACTGCTATACCAGCTAAGTCCACTACTTTAACCTTAATCCAAGTTTTCATATGACTTGTTTTATATAAATTCCAACAAATCAAACTGGATATGAACGGCTTTATCTGTAAATCGTTCGCACAAATGCTTACAAAAGAAATTAGGTATTCGTTAAAATCCAGTCAATTTGGAAAAAACACTCGTGCTCCTGAGTGTGTGTTAATTTATGGATAAGAAGACTAACTAATGTAACCCTAAACTTGATCAGCTACAAATCAATTAATTTGCATGGATTACAGCACTTTTATATATGGAATATACTTGAGTTTAAATTGTTTTTTTTTGTTGTTTTTTTTAGCAATTTTTTCAATTGAGTTGAGTTTAAATTGCTTATTTATTTACATTTACAGCCTTTAGCAGACGCCTTTACCCAGAGCAACTTATAGAAGCCTTTTGTCATCTATTAAAAAAACCATATCCTTATGCTAGTTCACTAGGTCAGAGACTAAGAGTACCAACGAGAAAATTTTGTGAAACTCAAAAGTTTTATTGCCATTAAATAAGGAATACAACAAATAAAGAAAGAAATCCAACGCAAACCCATAAAGTATTGTCAAATAAAACTAACCATTTAACTACAACAAAAGAAATGGTGCTGTATAAACGTTGGACAGGCAAGTCTACATAAAAGCCTCTTCTGTATTACAGCCTTTTATGCTCATCGGTCATTTCGTGCTTCCAGCTGTCTGTGCACTTGACCTTTTATGGAGTTTTGTGGGCATCACTAAATGACGCAAACATTTACCTAAACTTTACTAAAAGATAAATGAGGCCCAATGTTTTTATAAGGAGCATGTGTACTCCCACAATTCTGTTTATTCAGGTCCCATGAATATTTGATTACAGTGAGGGATTTTCACACCTTGAGCAATGCAGGACTTCCTGTCCTCTCCAAGGGCATAACCAGGGGCACATTTGCACTTTCTCCTGCGGCCTGAACCATCACAGAACTGCTCACAGCCACCATTCAGATACAGACACTTCAGAGTATCCTGAAACACTGAAAAGAGAGAGTATTTTTATGTGAATCTTGGTTTATTGGATTATTTTTTACATTGTTATACATTATGTGAAATAATATTAACGTAGCTATTAAAGTATGTTTTACCCAAGATGCATTGTACCTTCTTGACAATATTTGCCCTCGAAGCCTTCAAGGCACTTGCAGATGTAGGAGTGTCCCAAATATATGCAAGTCCCATTGTTTTTGCATGGATTGGTCAAGCAGGGTTCACGAGCTGGTGTAAAAACGCAAACATACACAAACTAAAATAAGTGTGCAAGGACAGCATTTTTTAATATGCTTTCATACATTTGGTATTACTGATGCATAAATCATAAGTAGGATGACAGGTTTAACCACATTCACAAAGCTGCTCCAGTGGTATCAGCAAAACTCTGTTTAGGGGACATTAACAGATCAAAAGAAAAGAAAAGAAAAGAATGCCACGAATAGTTATATTTCACTTCAGCTTTTGTGCTTTAGTCTGATTTCCAATATAACAAATAAGTGTTGCAACTGTTACTGACATGAGGACACAAATGTGCATATTGTCTTAATGTAGAGACGGCGCCGATCCGATACCCAGCATCGGTATCAGGCCAATACCAGCAAAGAAATGGTGGATCGGATATCAGATCCTGAAACAAATAGCAAAGATTGGAACTGGACTTGGAAAAGAAATTTATTTTTGCAACTGGAAATGCTAATAAAGAGACTGGACTGTTTTTTTTTTCTTTTTCTAGGATTGATTTTTATTATATTTATACTTTATACTTGTTATATTTATTATATTTACAATGTAAGTGAATTTCTGTGTGAAAGAATTAAACTGTGAAGTGCTTCAGTTAAAACATTTTTTTTAAAGCTTTGTAGTTTTCAAAGAAAACAATGTTGTGGGTATCAGTATCGGAATTGGGATCAGAAAAGAAGTGTTAACATCTCTACTTTAAACATCTATTATGGAGAATGTATAATATATAAAATTTTTTACCTTGCTTCACTGGTTGACAGATAAAAGTTTTTTTTTTTTTTAGAAAAAAATAAACTTTTTAAAATGAACTTAGATCTAAATAAATTGCATTTATTTAAAATACAATGCTCAACCACAATTAGTTGGATAGTTGTTTTTTCCCTTAATAAACTTACCGTGGTATGACATCCAAAATTGTTTCTGTAAAAAAATCAAAGAAAAGGAGGAGTCATTGTCAGTCATTGTCACATGAGGTACTTGTGTGATTTTTGCCTGATGTATGCAATGTGAATGTAGTGTAATGTGTTTTATGTACTTTGTGAATGATGTAATGCTAATTAGTTAGTCTGCGAGTTTTTTTATTTATTTATTTATTGACCATATCAGTATTAACAGATTATTTACAATTAATATTTCCTTTAAAAGCTAAGCAGTTCTTAACTGGCTGTGACGACTTAATATTACTTGGCACAGACCAAAATATTTGTAGTATAGTATTTCATGAACAAGCCTTAAGTGCATGGAAGCTTTGCCACACACTAAACATCTCACCACACCAATGTATTCTATGGAAAAATGCAGATACTATCGAGGGCAAGTCTCTTTATTTATGAGAGGGGGATAATCATGTCATAGATCTATTTGACACTAAAGGAGTTATTCTAACTTATGAGAACTTTATGACTGTGCATAATGTCCTGATCTTCCTGTGTTAAAAGCACTTCTGATAGGAATTTACCAGATGAGTAAAAGGCACCTCTTTTATGAGAGAAAGAATAACCAAACTACCAAATTCACAATTAGAATTTATATCTTTACTTGAGGAACAAGTGCAACAACAAATAAGTGAAATCTCCGCTCTGAGCCCAACTTCCTAACAAGCTGGGATGTGCGACAAAAAGAATTTCACCGTGCTGTAATGTATATGTGACAAATAAAGACTTTTTCAAATCTATCCTGCAAAGGAGAACTACTGTGACTCTGAGAGGTAAATGCCTTGTAGTATAACATTTGTCAAATGTCAACTGGAAAAAGTCATGGTTACCTCCATACAAGTAATGCATCCCTAATAAATAAACAGGAAATGCATTTCAAAAATACTTCATAATATTTATTCCTGTTGATTTTAACTCTCTAAACATAAAGATGTACATGATACATGTGTTTTCTGTCATACCAGGTTGTAAAAAAAATTGTGAGGTTGTAAAGGATGTTTGTATAGGACTTATATACATTTGTGTATGAAAAAGCAAAATAGAAATGAGGTCTATTTTTCTCCCTGTGAATATAATGTTATTGTGTTATCCAAACTTTTCTTCTGAAAGTTGATTTTCTTATCACCTCTTTGAGAATGGTTTGTTGTTGTAATAATAATAATAATAATAATAATAATAATAATAATTTTAAAAAACTTATTATTGAAACATGAAATGTTCTAGGCTGCTGATACAATGAGCTCACACCTTATTATTATTATTATTATTATTATTATTATTATTATTGTCATTTTTAATTATCTGGTTTATTGCTCATGTTATTTGCACTGCTTTCTTAATGTGAGATTTATCATTTTTTTGAATTGAAACAAAACCAAACTTTGGTTTGTGAAAATATTCCACCCAGTTTCTGAGGGAACTGCGACTACAAGGGAACGTGAAGGTGCCAGTAGTCACGTGACTCAATATGACTCAATGAAATGCTCATTCTAACTGCACAGTAGTGCATATAGTATGGAGCAGGTAAACATTTCATGTTTGGTGTTCCAGCGTGCTGCTAACAGCTTTAGCTGACCGTTAGATCGTCGTCCTCGAACACCTCACGCGCTTCCTCATAGTCACAGATCTCCTCGATGCACTCGCGCTCCAGGTTTCCGGGCTTCACCTCCTCCAGGAAGCCCGAGTTCGCGCGCCTGAAGCGCCTCAGCACAGAGTTAGCATCGCTTCTCCTCAGGAACACTGAGAGGCACAGGGGGCGGAGACCCGGCGAGACAAATACATATATACATACATATGAAAAGGAAATAAATAGTCCATGAGCCAGTTTGAAAAAGTGTAATAATTTGCTCCTTTGTTCCTTGACTGACTCACCTGCCCCGGACACAGCGTGACAAAAAAGAAATAACGCAAGAAGAGTCTCGTTCTTCATGTTTCCAAGCTTCCCTCAGAGGCTCCACACTGACAGTCATCCAGAGCTCAACAACACCACGCCTCCGCGCTCGATCCGCGGGTCAAAAGACCTATTTTTTTTGGCTTTGGATAAAGTACACTGACTGACTGTACTATCAACCTACAAGCCGATATGGAGCAAATATCACGATACTTAGAGATGTAGTCACGATACACAGTATTACATACAGATCACGATATTTATAGGTTTACTACCAAATAGCAGCATGTGCAGTACAGTAGTGCAGTACATATATAGATATATATATATATATATATATATACACACACACATACATACATACTTGAACAAGATGGCGCCGCCGTGTCCGGACACCATCCTGGTCGCTCTGCTTAGACTGTGCTTTTATTTAATTTTTTTTTTACCTACTTTTTCCTTTCCTTTTGTATATCCCTTCTTGCACATTCCTGTACATATATTTCTTAATTCTATTGTCTTTTTTTTTTTTTTTTAATTTCATATTTCTTATACATTTCTGATTTTTAATTTAGTATTTCAATGTACAGCCTGTAGAGGCAGTAGGCCAGGCTTTCATTTCACCGAGAATTATATACTGTATATTTGTTTATATATATACATATACTTCTTTTTCACACAGCCTTTAAACATGGATATCACTGGATAACGAAAGGAATCTGAAAAACTGATAACATCCTCTGACCATCAGCAACATACCACCAGCTTCACAAGATGCATTTACTTATGCCAAAAAGATCAACTTAGTTTGGCACTTTAGTTAGACTAACTCTCTTTTATTTCCAAGTATTTCAAAGCAGACAGAGCAGAGATGAAGGTGAAATAGCTGTAAAAAGTGAATCATATATTATAAAAAAAAAAATAGAAAGGAAAAGATTAAGTAGTATTGAAATGCTGCGAGCTGGAATAAGTGACAAAATGAAAATTATTGTGTAATTCACCATTTTGCTGCGAGTGACCTACTTTGTACATCTGCTCATGTTTAACTCCACTCTGTCAAGCTTATTGTAAACAAAAATAAATCAAGGCCATGTGACGTAAGATGTGTCAGGCACCGAGCAGCATTAGATAGTGTAAGAATCCATGTTTTCTGGGTGCGCCTTGCTTATAGTCTATGTTGCCAAACTATTATCCGAACAGTTACTGTAATAAACCTTTATTATAGCAGTAAGATTGGTGAATTAATATTGACAAAAACACACATTTGACTAGACAGTCATTTCCACTGACCCCACTACCATAATTCATTTTTTTGACTTGAGAGCTGATGTGTGCTTGTAAATCCACTCTAGGTAATTGGACACACGTGTGTATATGCCGTAGTGACCTGGGCGAGCACATCCTTTACCCCAGCTCACAATGCCCAGGAGAAATGTGGTGTTCCTGTAAGAGGTGACGAGAGGTCCACCGCTGTCCCCCTTACATGAGTCCTCCTTGCCCTCGAAGTAGCCAGCGCAGAACATGTTCAAGGTTAGCGAGACGTTGCTTTCCCTAAGACAGTCCTGAGTGTGGATACGGGGCACTTTGAGCCTCCGGAGTAATCGTGACGTTGGACCACCCTCAGAGCGTCGTCCCCATCCACTCACGGTGTGTAAGCGGACTCTCCACAGCTCTCGTTCTGCCATTAATTTGCGAGGAAGGCACACAGGTACCGCGTACGTATTGTAGACGATGGGGCGGCGGAGGCGGAGAAGGGCAATGTCATTATCTGCTGTTGCTGAGACGTAATTGGGATGCATAATCATCTCCTCCACTTCTATAGTTTGTTCCGAACCTTCATTCACATCAATGTCATGCTCACCTGAATAAAAAAAGACTGTTAATTGGTGTCTTGACTACAGATTCACATACATGCTATTATGCACAAAACTCACCTGCAACTATCTTGAGAAACTTGACTGCAAGCTTTTCTAAACAATGAGAGGCTGTGAGGATCCATGTAGGCTTATAGATCACACCACCACAGAAGCCCTTTTCTCCATACTTTAGCAAGACCTGATGAAGGCACATTTCAATATAAGTGTGGCATTAACAATTAATGTTTCATGAACCCTAACGATTGACTGGTATCCCGTTCAGGTGGCTTCTCATGTTCCTGAGTCACCATGCCCTGACCAGGATAAGTGGTTACTGAAGATAAATGAATGAATTAAGGAATGATTTCAATATATATGGAAAAAGCCACAGGTCTGACTAGGTCTGAGTCCAAAGGCTCTGTTAACACATGGTATTGGCATATGTCCTGGGGTATCCAGTCACAGCATTAAGTACAGGTGTGAACAGTGTCAACTGTGTCTCAGACTCTCAACGTAATCCATAATTGATTGAATAATTAAGCCTACATTAAGGCTACATAACATTTGTATTGTGAACAGGGAAGGGGTTCAGGGAAGGATTATTCATGTGACAAAAATAATTTTTAGTATTATGCTTTTACTTCTAGTAAAAAATAAAACAGCACAAAACATAGGTTTTAACAAATGGGTGACAACTAAAGGAAAAACTAATATAAATTGTGTTAGTAAGATAGATTCTACATGTCTCTTGAAGTGTACTGGAAGGACAAACATTATTCTTCCAAAATATTTTCTCCCAGTTGGTGTTATGATGATGGTGGTGGAGAGCACTGTCTAAAATGTGGGTCCAAAATCTCCCTTAGGCTTTCAAACAGGTTGAGATCCAGTGACTGTAAAGGACATAGAGTATGAGTTACACCATTTTCATGCTCATCGAACCAGTCAGTTACCCCTTCGTGTCCTGGAAGAGACTACTGTCAACAGATGAGAAACGTTTCATCATAGCATAACAGTGATCAATCGGAATAACTTTGTATTGATTTGTACTTTTCCCTCTAAGAGGAAACTGGACCCTTACCATGTCAGCAGAATATATAACACTGATGACACCACAACATGCCAGATCCACCAGACCTAATAAGTTAAATTTCTTGCCCAGGTAGCATGGTGGAACAGAGTAGGGGAGATAAAAAAAAATAGTGCAAACCATCCATTGATCAAACACAATGGAATAGATGTCCTGATTAATGACTCCAATTGTCACTTCTCTACCTCCACAAAAATCTCCAGGAGATGGCTAGTAGTGACCGTCTCCCACAGTTTCTTATTGTTTTCGATATCTTGCAATACCTTACCTTGCAAGTAAGTCTGCTATCTCAAAGGGTAAATTCTAAGTCACATACTAAATTTACATTTACATTTATGGTACTTGGCAGACTCCACATACTAGTGCCTTCTAGTTGACGTAAGAGAGAAAAAATTTCATTTCATCGTGTTCAGTAATCAGTATTTCCCATCTTGTGCCTATTAAGTCCTCCTGCTTTCACAGGTAGAGTTATGTGATGGGAAAACAACACATGGACTTGGCCAGGACATGGATAGCCATGGGTTTGGATGCTGTACACTTGTCTGGAAGCATCTGCACACTTTATGTGTCAGGTTTTTCCTTTAACTTGTCACTTATCTGTACATACATACAGTACATACATACGTTATACAATAACAAACTTTAACTTACCTGCCATGGACAGTGTCCTCTAGGACATTCTGTCCCTCCTACTATTCGGGCCCGTTGGTCATGCTCCACATTTTTTCTAGTGATGTTGGCATTGAGAAGTGGCACTTTACCACAAGGAAATGTCTCTGAAGAAAAGCAATTTAAATCATGTAAAAAAGGCTTTAGAAAATTTCCAAAATTCCCATGTTAATCGAAATGGAAAAAAATCTGATGATTTGCACATTTTTAGTATTCTTACCATGTGTCAGACAGCTTTGTCCATCTGTCCCAAGGAAGTACCCGTCTGCACAGGAACAGTTGCGTCTCCCTGTTTCCTCCTCACAAAAATGTTCACATCCCCCATTCTTATCAAGGCAAGAGTCAGGAATATCTTTAATCACTGGAGGAAAGAAAAAAAATCAAGAGCTTAATGGGTAATAAAGGCTATCTAAGCTCAAACCTCATTCACATACAGTGAAATGAATACGGCCTTTTGAACGATAAAAACTACACTTAAAATCTTACTGTGGAAGAATATACTGAAAACAGGTTAATGTGAAATATATGGCCTAATTCTTATTCACATTTATTTATTCCACAACAGACTGGCAAAGCGTATTTTTGTAATTTTTACAATAAGATTACATACAAATGTTGGGTAAGTTGGTGATCGTACCATGCTCACAGTTACTCCCCTGAAACCCTGCTGGACACAGGCATGCGTAGGATTGTTTCATCTGTGTGCAGGTACCATTGTTCTCGCATGGGTTCATCAGACAGAGGTTTTTAACTGACAACAAAACAAAAAGCAAAAAAACCCAAAACAATGAACTCAAAATCCAATTACAAAATGCACTAATTTTAAAGTGATGTCATTCTATTTACTGAACATCTTACCATTGTAGTTTTTCCAGAATTCATTCTGTGGTGACAGAAAGTAATTATTGAATTATAATTTCAGTTGCATGTGCACTTACCATGAATGTTCAGGTCGTACAGCCTGATTACAATGTCACAGTAACATTTGGTTCAAAAGACAGTAGACATACCATAATGGACTTTTTAATGTTTTTATTGTATTTTATTTAAGATTTAAATAACTAAGAATGACAGGAAAATTCATTGGATTTCAAATAAAGTACTATAATTCATTAGAAAATCTGTTACATCCTGCTAACTCATCTCACGTGTGTTTATAATACCGACCGTTACTTCTGTGTGTTCAAACACCTCTCTGGCCTCCTCATAAGAGCATTTCTCCTCTATGCACTCTCTCTCCAGATCACCCATCTTCAGCTCCTCAAACCAACCAGAGTTGGCCCGCTTAGTACGGGTGAGGACTCCATGAGCCACCTTCCTCCTTATAAACACTACAACGCAAAGGACCCATGTATGTATATGTGCGTATATGAATAAGCACAAGTATGCTGACCTACATGCATTTATAAATACAAGGAAGGTCTCACTTAGATCTAGATACATAGCAGATAAACTCATCTAATCTGTCTGTGAATAATTTTATCATCAGCATTTTACCTGAAGCAGGGTGGCAGCAACATAAGCTCATTACTAGAGAGAGCAGAAATAAGAGTCGCATGTTGGATAATGGCTGACGTTCGGTAAGACTTTCCGTTCCCTACAGTTGAAGAGTCCAAAGTCTGGAAACTGTCCACCCAAAAGCCTAAAAGCCTGCCTCCAATAGAAAAACTTTGAAGCTCAAGAGCAGAATTGATCAGTCTAACCACAATTTAAACAGAAATGTCCCTTGTAGCAACATTAACAACATAGCAACATAGCAACATTCAGTTTATTAGTGGTTGTACAAATTGAATGGTATAGTAATTCATTGTTCATCATATACATAGGGAAATACAGTGCTTTATAGTGAAGCTAAATATCAGTACAGTCTGTATTCATCTATACAACACCAATACTACATGATACTACATTTTAAGATGTTGCGCTTTGGTCTTCCTTAATTTATTCTGCAGCCATTGTGTTCATAATCCACTCTACAAATACTACTACACGGGTGTAGACACCATACACATCTGAGCGGGCACAGCCTTTGCCCCAGCTCACTATGCCAGTCAAAAACCATGTGCTGTTGTAGTGGGTGACCAGTGGCCCACCGCTGTCCCCTTGACAGGCGTCACGTCCTCCTTCCTTAAAGCCAGCACACAGCATATTGCTGGTCAGGCTCAGACCTGAGTGGGCTCGGCACCTCTCGAGTGGCACCCGGGGCACTTCTAGCCGCTGAAGAATGGAGGACAGAGGTCCTTGCTGAGAAAGCCGGCCCCATCCGCTCACGACGGAGGTGCGCACTGCCCGTAGCACGCGAGAGAATGTGCCTTGTGCTGGAGGAAGGCAGATGGGCACGACGTAGGGGCCTAGTGATATGTTCTTGCGCAGATGTAGAAGTGCTATGTCAGCATCATAGGATGTGTGGTTGTAGAGAGGATGGATTAAGATTTTGGACACTCTTCTGTTTTGCTCTGTGCCCTCATTTACATTAATTATGTGTTCACCTGAAGGGAATAGGAAACCAGGAATGCCAAAGGGAAGTAAGAGCAAAGGCCAATGTCTTTGAGTCTCTGATATATTGAGTTCAGTCTAAGGAAAGGAGACTAAGTCTATTAGTTAATTTATTTTCTTGAAAATTCTTACCTACTGTCACTAGTAGTTGGGATGGGTCGGCTTGCCAGACACAGTGAGCTGCTGTGAGAATCCACTCGTAGTTTAGAATAACTCCTCCACATTTATACACATTCTCAATCTTAAGTAATGCCTTATGTAAAACACACAAAAGAGCAGAGAATGACAATACTCAACATATGTACTTCAAAGAACTCAAGACCTCATTCTAGAGAAGCATCTTGTTATAATGTATCCAAAGTAAAGCTGCTTTTTCTCTTCTTCTACCTGCCAAGGACACTGTCCTTTAGGGCACAATTGTCCTTTAACAATCCTAGGGCCTACAGTTGTCGCCACCGGTTTACCACAAGGAAAAGGTACTAAGGAAAAAAAATGAATCTGGTTATTTTTAAAATGTCACTGAAGGAAATTCTGAATTTACATGAAGTATAGTTTATCTGGAAGCATGGGGTCAGAGGGTATAGTCATATCCTCATTTTGATAATGCCAAAACCCACCTTGTGACACGCAGCTTCTGTTGTCAGCAGCCAAGCTATAGTCATTAGCACAGTGACATTGATGGACCGAATCTGCAACCTCTGTGCAGAAATGCTCACATCCTCCGTTCTTATAGAGACAGCCATAAAAATTCTGCGGACGTATTTCTGTTGGGTCACCAATGGTACTGTTAAGAGTTTTGTTGTAAACTACCTGGCCTTCAGTACAGATGTAATTGCTTGTATTACCTTTGTCGCAATTCCGTCCCTGGAATCTAGGTGGACATATACAGATATAAGTGCTGTCCTGACTGACACAAGTGGCCCCGTTTGCACATGGGCCAGTTTGACATTGGTCCACCTCTGCAGAAACAATCACAGTAACAGAGACAGTCCAACTCAAACCAAACAGAAACACAGGTAGATTTAATTTTATTTACTTTCCCCAACAGGTAATACCTGTGTACTTCTTCCAGAACTCATCCTGAAAAACAAAAAAATTAATAAAAATTACAGCAAATTTATTTCTTGCTTCCACTGGTCTTAATGCTAAAATGCCTCTATGACATGGCCTGTTAAATTCCTTAGCTTATTCTGGCTATCCAACAGCTGCGATAACACAGGCTGAGCTGGTCAAACTGTGAGCTGGTCAAGCCAAGATACATTTTTCAGCAGGGTTGCTTGTATAAGCTTAGCCCACCAATTGTTCAGGCCCAGAAAAGATCTCCTTGGCCTCTTCATATGAGCATTTCTCTTCTAGACACTCCCTCTCCAGATTTCCTAATTTCAGCTCTTCCAGGAATGAGTTGGCACGTCGATACCGATGCAGAAGCATCTGGTTAGCTTCAGACCTATTCAGGAACACTGGTGCTGACAGGCCATGGGGAAGGAGAGAAAAAAGAGACTTTGGTTCAGTTCATTGTTGATCATCAACTCACCTTGATGGTGATGATTTTTTATCAGTGATTTGGTCCAGAAATAAGGCAAAGACCATTCTACAAAAGTATGCACCAGTCTTAGTTTTATGATATATTCAGGTTTGGTCTGGTAATACCTAAATTATCAATATGACCAAATGAAAGCCGATGGATTTGTTGCATTTAATTGAATGGCTATTTGTGTTTTCATAACAGGAAATCTAGGTGCCCGGCTAGCCCAGCCGGTAGAGCATGAGACTCTTAATCTCAGGATCGTTGTTTGAGCCCCACGCTGGGCACTGAACCCAGCCACTGGGGTTGCACAAACTAGTGCACTCTCAGTCTCTAGGGCTGCATCAGGAAGGGCATCCGGCAAATCAAATACGGGGATCATTAAAAAACACAGATTTCCATAATAGAGACAGGTGATCTGCTATGGTGACCAAAAGAAGAAGAACAAGAAATCTATGTGATGGCTCTACATATATGGGAAACGTTTTAAAATTTTATTTTAAACGTCAAGAGACAAATGTGTGATTTAAGCAAGGCACATTTAAATTGTATGTATATGCATTTCACACCCTAAGCATCCTATATACAAGCAATTATTTTTAAAAAAATATATTTATCATAACTTTTTTAATATCTCTACATTTATTGGGTGTTTGGAATTTGCAACTATGCACATTGAAAGTATTTTTGAAAATTTATAGCAATAAGTAAACATTACTAATAGACATAGATACGGTCCCTTCCAAAAGTATTGGAATGGCAAGTCCAATTTTTTTTTCCCCTATACACTGAAGACATTTGGGTTTGAGATCAAAAGATGAATAAGAGATGATAGATCAGAATTTCAGCTTTGATTTCCTGATATTAACATCTAGATGTGTTAAACAACAGCATGGCACTTTTGTTTGAACCCACCCATTTTTCAAGTGATCAAAAATATTGGAACATGTGACTGGCAGGTGTTTCTTGTTGTCCAGGTGTGTCCTGTTAGATTGAATAACCAATTAACTGCTCTGAATGTCTACTCTTGGTTTGAGCCCTGGGTTTCACCTATGAAGACTGCATTTGCTGTAAAAAAGGATAAACCATCATTTATCCATGTTTATACATATTTATGTTTATTAAGAAAAACAACAGCAGTTGATGACAGAAACATTGTGAGAGCTGGGAAGAAAAACCCCAAAACAACAGTCATGGACATCAACAACAACCTCCACAGGGCAGTGGTGAAGATATCACAATCAACCGCTCGAAGAAAAGTTCGAGAGCAGAAATGTAGAGGCTATACCACAAGATGCAAACCACTCATCAGCAGTAAGAATCAGAAAGCCAGACTTGAATTAGTAAAGAAACACAGAGAGGAGCCACAAAAGTTCTGGAACTAAGATTAACATCTACCAAAGTGATGGAAAGGCCGAAGTGTGGATCTGCTCATGATCCAAAACAAATGAGCTCATTGGTCAAGCATGTTGGAGGTAGCGTCATGGCTTGGGCTTGCGTGGCTGCTTCTGGAAGAGGCTCACTATTCTTTATTGATGATGTTACTCATGATGGTAGCAGCAGAATGAATTCAGAAGGCTACAGAAACATTCTGTCTGCCAATTTACGGAGAAATGCATCCAATCTAATTGCAGCAAGACAATGACCCAAAACATATTGCCAATACAACGAAGAACTTCAACAGGGGAAAAAGTGGAAGGTTTTAGACTGGCCAAGTCAATCACCAGACCATAACCCACATGAGCATGCATTTCACCTCCTGAAGAGGAGACTGAAAAAAGCTGCGGTACAAGCCTGGAAAAGCATCACAAAAGAAGAATGCAACAGATGCAGATATTGCAAGCAAGGGATATGCAACCAAATACTAAGAGTTATTTTGATTACTGTTCCAATAGTTTTGCTCATCTAAAACTTGGTGCCATGTTCTAAGTTGTTTAACACATCTAGATGTACATATCAGGAAATGAAAGCTGAAATTCTGATCTGTCATTTCATATTCATCTTTTGATCACAAGCCCAAATGTCTTCAGTGTATTTAAAAAAAAACAAAAGAATTGCCCTTGCCGTTCCAATACTTTTGGAGGAGACTTTAAATGAAGGCATGTCAGTAAGAGATCAGCATTTTTAAATGAGCAGAGATCAAATATGACTTTAACTTGTGTACTCCTCCTACCTTTGTCTGGAGAAATAACAACCTGACAAGTGACACCTTACCTGCTGGAACCCCAAAGCAGTCTTGGATACATAGCAATGAGATGAAGAGAAAGAGATTCATTCTGCATGAACTCGACGCCATTTCTGGTCTAACAGTTTTGATCAAAGTTCAGCCTACAAACTCAGTGTTGAGTCTGAAAAACAAAAAAGGGTTTGACTTTAGGATGAAATCCTAAACCTTTACCTTTTGTCTCAGCAGTAGGTGGTGCCATTGCGAGCTGTTGTGAAACAGTGGGATAACCCAGCGTGTTGTGGTTCTTAACACTGTTAAACCTGGATGACGTGGATTGGTACATTAATAATATTTTTTATATATTTAACTCTGAAACATCAGTCATTGTGTACTTGAGATTCAACCCTAGTTTTGAATGTGTCCACTTAAATGTATTCAAATCAAGTATCCTGGTCACAACATTTCCATCTTGTACTTCATCACTGGCAGTGAAAAATTTGAAGGTCACTACATTGGAAACTTTATTTGTCCTGTTTAACTTGATACTTCTGCAGACTTCTCTTAAGCAACAGAAATACTGTGTATTGTGATATACAGGAAAACACCAATATTTAAATTTAATATATACAGTTGGGTTCAAAAGGCTGTGAGGCCAAGTGATGCTAAAATACTTTTATTTTCTATTATGCATTCTTTTCTTATGTAATACACCATTTTTTGTTACATATTATAGCAATAACTTGACTGAAAAGTAGATTCACAGAAATATTGACAGGCATTTCAGAATGTATTTGATATTTAATTACAGCGGAGTATTTGGTACGTTCCCCTTTTGCTTTAATGACAGCATGCACTCAAACTGGCAAGTTTGTATAAAATCTGACGATCCAGGATGGCTAGATCAAATCCATCAGCATGTTGCCAGAACCTGTGCTTCAATGGAAGGGATAAGACTGAAGGAAAATCTCACTTATTGTACAAAGAAGTCAGCACTGTCAATAATCACATATTTGCTTAAATTTAAATAGTGATTTAAAAATAGTGCAGACCTCTGAATATTGATAATTTCCTTTCTTTTAACCTTCCAGTTTTGAAAAAAAAAAAAAAAAAATCCCAGATTCTCCGACTTTGGAGCCCACTGTATGTTGCCCTATGTTCAAAATATATGCTCTTATATCTACTGTAATGTGTCTAATAATACATGTGTTGTGACTTTTTATGCTCCTTCAGTCAGCTGAAATGTGATTCAATTAAAATACTGTATAATGTATAATGCACTACAGTAAGCCACAGACTGCATTTAATACATGCTTTAGGTATTTGGAAGTCATGCTAACAGCAGTATATCCTGTAATAAACACTGAACGGGTAACGAAGGCATAATCATAATCATAATCATAATATGAACAGCATATTTCTTCATGTTTACGGCATTTCCAGTAAATAGGAACACAAACACTCTTGCGCACAAGAAGGCTTGAGAATATATTCACTACTATGTATCCTCCAGTCAGTATATTAGATTATTCATTAATCATCTCTCAAAGATAGACATGTTTTATATAGTGCACCTAGAACAGGTTCATATGCTTATATGAGCCAAGTCGCTGTGAAAGGAAAGTGCCACACTGGAGGTTGCAAACCACATATCTTTGTGGCCACAGTTTCCTGTGTAATCTGTATGAAGGTGTATAAGAACGTAAGAGCGCATGTGCAGACAGGTTAAACACATGAACTGAAAAAAAAAAAACAACAGACTGTATGTGTGTGGAAGAAAGAACGTGGCCTTCAACATTTCCAGAGTATTAAAAATGTACTTATTTGGAATTCTCAGTCATCTTTGTCTTCCTGAGGAAAGGCTTCGTTCACATATACATCCTGTTAGACTTCATGCATATGGAGTAAAGACATGACATGTAGCATACACAAACATGCTCACTGACGTCTGTACCAAGACAAACCGAAAGACACAAGCACACTCATTTCGTCATGTGTCTGGACAGAATTCCCCTGTTCACATCACTGTGAAAGGTCTGGACCTTACAGAAAAGACTTCTAAAAAGCACCTACAAGGCAAATAAAGAATGATTATTAATAATATTTGGGTTTAAATGTAAAGAATTGCTTATTTTATTTTTTATTATTATATTTAACTGCTAGAAAGGAATAGACAGAAAGCTCTTCTTTCTACACTGCAACATTAGAACAGATTTGTGCAGGCTTTGTTGCTTCCTTACCTTTTTTTTTTTAGTAGCTGTAGTCTTAAAACCACAAGAGATGATCACTCGTCTTCCCAAGCGCTCGTCACACATACAAGGTCATGTGAGAAGAACACAGAAAATCAAAGAGTTAAACAGCCTGCAAAGATTTTCATTTTTTAAACAGATTTCTTGCTACTTTGTCTTTATATGATTAATCCTATAAAGACTCTCTGGCTGGAGTGTAAATACAAATGTAAAATGTAAATACTGCTATTGAAAGTCCTATTAAAAACAAGTATAATAATAATAATAATAATAATAATAATAATAAATCAGAGTAGTGACATTCCAAGAGTTATTTTTGATCATATAGTCAGTAATAACAAGATTTCACAAAATCACAACATATAAGTTTCATATAAAAATACCTTTACAAGGTCATTATAAGAAGAACAGAGAGGCTGGTGATGGAACGACTTTTTATTGCAGTTATTACGTGTTAACAGAGCCTAACATGTCTTGTGAACATTCCACAACATTAAATGTACTGTAAGTATAAACAGTTAAGCATGACCTGTCATGGTATAAGAGAACAAACACTTTGGGACATGCTGTTATAGGAAAATATACACCATCGCACCACCCTGACACTGATTATTTTCCTATAACAGCATGCACAGTCATGTTTTATTCCTCACTTAGCAGAAAAGGTACCATCAATCATGGATTCTGCTTAGTTTTTACTATGTAGCTTTACTTAACTGCATTATAAGATGCTTTTTCATAAAAAAAATAAAATAAAAAGTATTCAACTGATATTTTTTTTCACCATAACTAAGTGTCCATGTTTTGCCCACGTTGTTGATGTAGATGATGTAATTCTGAGCTCTGACTTTCCTTTTCTGAGTTAAACTGAATGAACCATAAATCAGGAAATGTGTCACAAGTGATTGCACATGCAAATCGACACGGATTGTGTTGCGATGATAAGCACGCATGCTTTAACATTAACATTGTATGGCTCAGATCCATCCATTTCTAAGACACAAATATCCAAACCATGCATGAACTCTTATCATAACATAAGCCATACTGATAAAACGTCTGTTATTATGAATAGTATCAAGTATGCTAGTCTGAACTTCCTCATTGTTACTTCCTTTAAAAATGCATTTAAGAGTACTTGATTAAGAGGATTCTTGTTTAGCCCTTACTTAATATAGCATATTATTTACAATTTTAGATTCTCTAAATACTCCAATCTTTTTGTTATGTAATTACAACGTAGTCAAAACTAACAATTAAGCTGTCCTGTTTTCATAAACAACTGGTTTTAGTCCTGATCTATAAGCATAATTTCAGAAAATCAAGACAGTTGATATAAAAATAAACCTATATTCTGAAATTGATTTAATAACAAAATTGTATTCATTTCTCACCTGTTTAGTGCAAAAGGCCTAGGACTATATGGCCAAAAGTTTGTGGACACTTGACCATCACACTCTGTGTCCTTGCTGAGCATCCCATTACAGATTTATTCCACCTTTGCTGTTATAATAAGCTCCACTCTTCTGGGAAGGCTTTACACTAGATTTTGGAGCTTGGCTGCAGGGATTTGTGTTCATTCAGCCACAAGAGCATTAGTGAGATCAGGCGCTGATGTTGGTGAGGAGGTCTGGGGTGCAGT
>CM075028.1:6063983-6080060 GCA_037576675.1 Pangasius sanitwongsei
TTTCATTTATTACTGTTTACTGCTCTTTATAGTATTTTTTAAATGTAGAAACATTTAATTTCATTATTTTTGAAGGCGTCTTTGGTCTACAGCATTTCTATGCATGTGCCTAAGATTTTTGCACAGTAGTGTGTGTGTGTGTGTGTGTGTGTTTATATCTGTATATATAAATAAAGTTTCGTGTTCTATTCTGCCACTGCTTTGCAGAGTAAGTGAACACTGCTAAAAGTTGCTTTGCTTTGTGAATCGCTTTGCAGAGAGAGCGAGGACGTTTTGGTCTCAGGTGGATGTGGACTTGGCTTTTGAGGAGTTGTTGGGATTCCTGCTGTGTCTGAGAGAAGCCATCAAAAGCAAAACCGCCTCGGATAAAGGTGAGCTCCACACCAGCCACTCTTTCATGTTAGAAATATCATTGCATTATCAATGCAGCTGTCTATACATCATTTATATCTCATCTGTAGCAGTGCTTCTCACCTGGATTTACCTTAACTTTTTAGTTACACAAACTGAGCAGTGCCATGTATTGATGAGTTTATAAACTACAAGCAAAACTAAAGCGTGCTTAGGATCAAACACGCAATCATTCAGTCACTGACTGACTCACTGTCTGACTGACTCACTGTCTGACTGACTCACTGTCTGACTGACTCACTGTCTGACTGACTCACTGACTCACTGACTGACTGACTGACTGAATCACTGAATCACTCACTGACTGAATCACTGACTGACTCACTGACTGACTGAATCACTGACTGACTGACTCACTGATTGACTGACTGAATCACTGACTGAATCACTGACTGACTGACTGAATCACTGACTGACTGATTGAATCATTGAATTACTGACTGACTGAATTACTGACTGACTGACTGAATCACTGACTGACTGACTCACTGTCTGACTGAATCACTGACTGACTGACTGAATCACTGACTCACTGACTGACTGAATCACTGTCTGACTGACTCACTGACTCACTGACTGACTGAATCACTGTCTGACTGACTCACTGTCTGACTGACTCACTGACTGACTGACTGAATCACTGAATCACTCACTGACTGAATCACTGACTGACTCACTGACTGACTGAATCACTGACTGACTGACTCACTGATTGACTGACTGAATCACTGACTGAATCACTGACTGACTGACTGAATCACTGACTGACTGATTGAATCATTGAATTACTGACTGACTGAATTACTGACTGACTGACTGAATCACTGACTGACTGACTCACTGTCTGACTGAATCACTGACTGACTGACTGACTGACTGAATCACTGACTGACTGACTCACTGACTGACTGACTGAATCACTGACTGACTGACTGAATCACTGACTGACTGACTGAATCACTGACTGACTGACTGAATCACTCACTGACTGATTGAATCATTGAATTACTGACTGACTGAATCACTGACTCACTGTATCACTGACTGACTGACTGAATCACTGACTGACTGAATCACTGACTGGCTGAATCACTGACTGACTGAATCACTGTATCACTGACTGACTGACTGAATCATTGACTGACTGAATCACTGACTCACTGACCGACTGAATCATTGACTAACTGAATCACTGATTGACTGACTCACTGACTGACTGACTACAACTGCGTGCTTCAAACTTTGTTGTAACATTTTGGGGGTTTGGGGGTAACTTTAGGCCATGTAGTGTATAAATTAATTTTTGTGACAAAACAGTTGTAAACATTTTTTTTTTTTTTTGATTAATCTAAATGTTTTTCATTTAAATTAAGCTATATTATGATTTGAAGAAAACTGTGTAATGGGCAAAGGTGGTATCAGGCATTGTAATGTTTAGAAATTGCATTTCATTTATCACTTGTTTTAATATGCTTTTCACTACCTGTGTGTTTTTGCTCAGGCTACATCCAGGGCATGAACATTATTATGGAGTCGGAGGTGTCGCTGACTGCAGCTTTGAGGAATGATTCCTTTGAGGAGGTGCTGATCGGTGAAGGTATTATCCTCCTGCATAAATATTCAGATAGTTCCTCAAGCCTCCTTATTTGTCATCTTGACCTCGAGAAAACCTTTTTTCATTGTGTGTTGGAGAGGTTTGATAAAAGATTTTAACTAGTGATGCTTAGGATTTTCTTTTTAACTACGAGCACAGATAATGAGTGTATATGCAGAAAATCTTTTTAGGGCCCAAGCACTGAATGTTAGCAGAGCGCTATTGTTTTCCTAAGGATTATTATTATTATTTTTTTATTACTAATTTTATTTTCTTTTTTTTCAAGGTTTCAGGGGCTTTTGGGGACCTTAACATGCTCAAAAACTCATGAAATTTTGCACACACGTCAGGGTCGTCGACCATTGGGGTAGCACATGGGTGTGGTAGGGGGTGGGGGGGGCTCTGCAGTGCCTCCTTTTACATGGTACATACTTGCCTGTATATGTACGAAACTCAGTACACTTATTGTCCTCATCGACCCGAACAACTTTGGCACTGACAGTCCTTAGCTCTGCCTAACAGGAAGTCGGCTATTTTGGATTTTGTGAAAAGTGAACGAGGTCATTCATGTGATTTACGTGATTGTCGCCACACTTGGTCAACATTATGCCAAGACATTGAGGAAGCTAAATTGTTTAGGGATTTTTGATATCTCGAACGGTTTCACCATGGTAAGGCAATAAATTTATGGTGAAAAAAAGGAAACAGGAAGTGTCTCATATCTTCTGCATGAATTGAGTAATTTAGATCAAACCTGCGCTGTATGTTTGGAACAGGGAGCTGGTCGTAGTGGAGTAGTAGGTCATTTTGCATTTAATGTGGATTTTTTTGAAAAGCAAACTTTTTATTTGAAAAGGCATCTACTATATAGCTATGATTACATTTAATCCTTGCATGTGTGCCCATTACTGTGCATGTGCCCACTACTCATTACTTCACTACAATTAATTAATATCTAATAAGGATAACAACATGTATCTCTTATCTTCATCATGCATTATCTCACCAAATATTAGCTGTATGTTTGGACATGGAAACTGTTGTAAAGCCTTAGTCCTGGGCTTAACCTAACACATCAGCGCAAAACAAGTTACTCTACAGTGCTAGCTTCACTATGCATTGTGTTCATACACCCTCCGGGTGGCAGTGGCACCGTAGTGCTTGGGCCCATCATCGCTGCTTGCAGTTATATTTTTACTTGTTTTTTTTTTTTTTCCCCTCTCAATTTCTCTTCCATTCTTGAAAATCAGTCCACTGAGAATTGAGCTTGGTGTAACATTTATCTTTAAATGATTTGTTAAGGTTTCACAGGGGGACACACATTTAATTCTTTTTTTTTTTTTTTATATATATATATCATAATCATGACTTTGCTTCCTCAGTTAGGTTACCATTTATTTTAATCTTTTACATTTCAAAGATTAACACTCAGTGTAACTAAGGAACTGTATTAATTTTATCTTAGGTTTGCCACATTGTCCACTCTTAATATTAATGTGTTTTCACATTTAAGAAATATTGGCTTGTAGTCATCAATTTGGAAGGAACATGTTTTCTGTGATTTAAAATGATAAAGGAAATATTGAGGGGAAAAAAAGAATTGTGATGATCAAGTTGGTCATTATCATGCAGCCTTCTGCTAATCTGGATTTTAATTCTCAGACTAAACGTCTTTCTGAATAAGAGGGTACATTAAAATGGCTGCCTTCTAACGTAGCTCCTACTACACTACCATGTTTTCTTACAGACATACTGACAGTGTCTGTATCAGACTCGCACTGCACTATACTGAAAATGAAGGATCTACCTGTGCCAGAAGACACCTTACATGATGATGCATCAAGGTTGATTTTTTTTTACTTGCATTATTCTGTTTTCTTGATTTTTGCTTTCCCAGACAAGTTCCTTAATTTGACCAGACTACTACTTTTATTATTTTTTTTAAAGGAACCTGGAGTCCGGTTCAGACAACAGTCAGATGTCTTCATCAGGCAGAAACGATGCTACGCTATCAGGGAAGTTAGACACATATGACTACATGACGCTGCTGTCACCAACAAATCATTTATCTGATGACCAGTTGGCCCCTGTGTCACCTGTCCAGCTTTCCTATCAACAGCACGACTGCAGCCCAGCCTGTCTCCCTCACCTCCCATCTCACTCGGACCACTTTCTCGGCCACAACCCCTTGCGAGTGCCTCTTCTCTGCCACTTCCAGCGGCATTGTGCCAAGCCATTCACGTTGTCAGCACAAGAGGAATTGGACACGGATGTTCTCTACAAAGCTCCCTGTGGGCGGGGCTTGCGCTGCATGGATGAGGTGTATCAGTTCTTACAGCAGACTAAAAGCCTTGGGGTCCTGCAGCAGACCAACTTCAGCTTCAATCCACAGGTCCTGCCAGAGCGGCAGGCCCAGCCAAGGCCGCTTGCCCCTGCTTCACCTCTTCCCACAACCAGTTTTTTTGAGAGGGACATAAGCCGTGGCATGGAAGCTGTCCCGGTTACTCTATGTAATGACTTGGATGGTGTACGGCCAAAAGAGTTTCGCTATCGTAAGGATCGCTGGCCCCACGGCTGTTTCTTAAGCAAGGCGCCATTTTTCCTGACCTGCTGTGACTGCACGGATGGATGCACGGACAGTTCCAGCTGTTCGTGTCTTCAGCTGTCTCTAAAGTCCGGCACAAAGCCAGACCAGCTGTACAGCCACCACCGGCTAAATGAGCCTGTGTCCACGGGGTAAGAACACGAACAGTTGATCTTGTTGATTCATTGTAGTTTACTGTGACCAAAAGTGGCAGATTACAAAAGCACAACCACTAATGGAGTTCCTATTCACCTCTTTTTATGTGGAAGGAAACATGGTAACTAGGGCTTGCATATAGCAGGCTGCAGCTGTATGTTTAATCTTCGGAAAATAGACTAACCAGAAATCACTTTGATATCGGCTGACAATTAAAACAGCATTATACTCTTTAGTGCAGCTGCTGCGTTGTAGCCACTTCAGCAGCATCAAGTCACAGGCTTCCACTAGCCAACAAGTCTGGCTTGCCAATTTGAGAAATAAAGACTTATTTCTCTATTAATGTGCAGTAAAATGCCGAACCGAGGTCTGTGACATTGTAATTGATACTGAAGGAAAAAATGGTGCTGTAAAAAAAAAAAAAAAGGGCAAGCACAAGTGATATTGAAAGTAATCATTATTTACAAGACAAGAGTGTTTTCCTTATGTGTCTTTATGAACTTGGACCCGATGTCACTGCAGGTATGAGCATTACATAAAAGATGTTTCTTTTTTTTTGTCACTCGCATTTCCAGTGCCAACATCTTTCACACAGAGTCTGTGAGAAAGTTTCCAAAGACACATACCTTATCAGCAGATTGCACATTCACGCGTGTTCTCCTTTAATTTGCATTCATGTTGTATTTTCGAGGCATCTAAAGACAGTGAGATGCACCAGCATCAGGCAGCTCTGCTCTGACTGTGAACTAGTTTAATTGGCCACCTGTAAAACACCACTCAGTAATGTTGGTGTAATGTGAAAAAGAAATAATTAAATACAGTACAAAGATTTACAGTGGTTTACGTTTATTGAGTCCGAGTTTGTCAGTGATGCTGCAGTTGGCTAACATTAGAAGTCCAGTGATGCGCCTCTTAGCCTTAAGCTGCCTGCTCAGTTTCCGTCCTAATAACTCAGCAACTAGTGACAGAAGTGGTGGGTCGAAACAAGGTGAAATTGGCAATATGGTGCCGCCCTTGACTTGAAGTAGACGTTTTGAAATGCAGTGGTATATAATGTAACCAAGGTCAAGCCACAAACTGAATAATATTACATGAAATAGTACATTACCCTAGATACACTACGATGGCATACTGTTTTGACATGCTGTATATTTAATTATAGTAGTATTTGGTTTATTGATTATTATATTATTTTTTCCTACGGTCCTATCACAGTAGATGTTGGACATGATGAAAACGGACCCACTTTGCTTTGTATAATGTCCACATGACGTCTTCACAGGCTGTATGAATGTGGTCCATGGTGTGGGTGCCAGAAAAGCAGTTGTCAGAATCGTGTGGTCCAGCATGGACTCCGTGTCCGCCTGCAGGTGTTTCGCACCAATGACAAGGGATGGGGCGTGCGCTGCCGTGACGACCTCGACAAGGGCACCTTTGTCTGTACTTATGCAGGTAACTGTATTGTCCATAAATGGTCACAGAGCTTTGAGATGTGTGCATATTTTCGCCATGTATTTTGACTATTGGATAGCAAACATATTTCTGTATCATGTCCTAGGTGTTGTCCTCAGACTTGGGCGGAACTTAGAGGAGCCCCTTCTCTCTAAAATCCAGAAGGATGAGCAGCTGTCAGATGATGAGGTGGAGGTGGTGGAGGAGTGGACGCTTCCCTCAGGGCAGAAGAAAACAGTCACTGAGACACTGGACACCTCTCCACCTCTTTATGTTCCTGTGATCCAGAGGCCTGCAGACCAGCCCTCTACACTGTTGGATGGGCAGAGGGAACAGCTGGAGCACTCGGTTAGTTACCATTTACCATTTACATACCGTTACCAGGAATTTTAATTTTGTATTATACAACAATTAGTTCCAGTCAACTAATTTGATTGGACAAATGGCATTCCAAGACTGTAGGTGTCATTCTGCTTGTCGATGTTTGCTAAGTAAAATTCAAATTCAGGCAATTACATTGAAACGCTTACTAAAACATAAAGCTCTATCCAGCTGTGGCTTCTTTGGGAACTGTTGACGGAGCAAAAATTAACACAATTTTTGACCATACTGTGTCTGATGTGTCTATATCTGAAATGTCTCAATATTAATTTCTTGTTTATAGAACCGTTGTATAAAAGCAGTATCACACTCACAGTCTTGCTGTTGTACTGTATGTCAGCACAGCTGTGATTACCTGCGGTCTGATATTCAGTATAATAGCACTCTTATCTGCGATATTGCTTAAGTAGTCCCACCATAAACTCAAGAAAATAGACACCTGATGTCTATAAATAAATTGAGATTTTATGAACATGCAAATTCCTTTAACCCTAAATGCGCCGATCCCCCTTGCCTGTAAACTAGCGTTGCAGGGTTTGTATTTACGATGCAGTAATTCTTGCCTGTAGAAGATTTTTCGAGTGTGATTCTTTAAAGAATGCAGCAAAACCACTGCAATGACAAACTGGCATAATAATAAAAAAAAATATTTCATAAAATTTGGGTTTAGATAACCCAGCACAGATTTTTAAATCACTGTGTATCTATTCTTTTTCTAAATCCGATATCTCATATTGATTTTGCAGGATAACCAGGAGGAAATGAACACCTGTTCATCGCCTAATCCCAATCACACAGGTAATACTTATGTGCCTCATCCGTACTCATAAAGAAAGATAAAAGCTTTGTTCATAAATTGTGAGTCTTTTTTTATATTTATATATATTTCTGTGTGTAGAAATCAAAGACCAACATAATGAAGGGGTGGTGAGGAAGAGGCTCCGGTTGGATGACAAGGAAAATGGTGGCGTCGTACCTCGAGATCAGATGGTGCCGAAAGCAGAAGGGAAAACCGACTGTCAGGAAAAAATTTATTATCTTGATGCTTCAAAAGAAGGAAACGTGTCAAGGTTTATTAATGTAAGTATAACTGCATTTTCATATAACTAAATTATCAGTTTGAGTGGTGTTTGTGTTGTTCTAACATTATCATTATTTTTGACACCACAGCACAGCTGCAATCCCAACCTGTTTGTCCAGAATGTCTTTGTGGATACCCACGATCCCAAGTTCCCAGTAATTGCTTTCTTTACATGCAGGTAAGCTCCTCAGGAGCATGATACTCAAATTGTAAATGGCAATGGATGCAACAGTGAAGCATTGCTCGGCAGTTTTAGTCCTCATTCCTCATTCAGTGCTGTAATAAGATACACTGATTTAAGTTGATCGATTAAGTTCATAAGTCAGTTAGATAGGTGAGCAAAGCTGTGCATATTCAGATTTGTTCTATGCAGCTGGTTAACCTGCTCTTCGGTGCAGCATGTTTAGATCACTGGATTTACCTGCATGATTTTCCACCTCTACACATCTGTCTCCATTTATAGCTAAACACTCTGTCTAAGATCCCCAAGGACCAGTGATGTGACTTGTTTGATTGTTTTACAGGCCAATCAGGGCGGGGACTGAGCTGACCTGGAATTATTCCTATAAAACAGGAAGTGATCCTGAGCATGAGGTACCATGTCTTTGTGGTTCACATGACTGCCAAGCGGTTATCATCTGATCATATGAACAAAAAGTTAGGTCATCAGCGAGCATAACATAAGATCTAAGACACAGAAAACCTGGCAGAACTATGGATATGAAATCTGTTCCACATGGTTCATTGGGGTATTCCTGGACCTTCGTTACAATAATAAAAGCTAGACAGTTGGTGTTCAATGGTGTTTGACTGGTGTTTCTACACAGTTCTACTACAAACTGTCATTCTGTCATGGTTAATAACAGCAATGCCTTTTTTTGTACAATCTTTGAAATAAAACATTTCGGACAAAAATAAAAAAATTTCAGCATCTTTCACAGCTTTGACATGTTTGTGCTCTTGGGTGGTAATGTGGAATGCAGATTTACTGATCCTCAAAATCGCGTCCTGTAATTGTACTGTGTAATGTAATTTATAGATTTATGAATTAAAGCCGTATGAAAGATCCGTCTTGGCTTGGCTTGGTTTCTGCTGTAGTGTCTGCCTACTGAAGTGATGAAATGATGCAATCAGATATGAAATACCATAAAATATGAAACACACATAAAAATATACACTCACCGTGCACTCCAATGTGGACGGTGAGTGTATAAAAATGTTTTGTATTTTGAAACAAAGAATATGCAGTATAGACTTTCCCTCATCACTGATTCACTTCATGACATGAACGTCCACCTGAATTATCCTACACTGACGAAAGGCACTGATACACTGAGGGGTGTGATGTAATTGCAAGGGTCGCTGTTTTTATTCCAAATAGGGCTACTTCAAAAATACTCTGGTCACCTTGATGTTTTTATAGCAAATAATCAGAATGAAATCCAATACATTTCTGCAAACAAAGGCAAAGTTTAAGTGCAGACACGCTGTCTATGATGTACCGACTTATTTCTATACAGAAATCCAGATTTAGACCAAGTAGCTATACAGATTCCTAGCAGGGGTGAAGAATTTCTTCTCACACAGGAACACCAGGAAAATTCCCCAAAAGTGTCAGTTTGTTTTTCTAATTTTATTTTACTTGTGCTTTGGTTTAGACAAAGCAATATGCTTTCCTCTCATACGCCAAAACATGAGCTTACTCCATCACATGTTGCAACATCACAATGATGTGAGGTGACCGATTGTTAAATAGGCTGTGCCAATATTTGATTGGCAAACTGTCAAATACATCAATGTGTTGGTTTATCCAACACAGACATGTTCACATTTTGGATCAAAATAAAAGATAACTCAAAACTGAAACTTGCAATGATACACTTAGAAACTGTTAAATGTAGAACCCTTAAGGGTATTTTGGTTTGTCCATTTGGGGGAAACTATTGAAGGTTCCATATTGGACCCTATGATAAATTGTCTCATCAGGAAGGCTTCCATGTAGAATCCCTTTAGAAAGGGAACTTTAAACTATTCCATGGGGAAGCTTTTTGTAAAGAGGGTAAAAGCAACTAACCCATTCAATTTAAACTGTTCACCACAGCTTAAATATACACTGTGTATGCCAAGATTAGTTATGAAATTCAACATTTGAACTACACAAAAGCTAATGGAGTTGGAAATTAGCAACACTACTAGAAAACAAGCCATTTTAGATTTCTTTCATTCCTTATGCAAAGCAAGCACAAAAGGTAGGCTACATCAGTGCTTCTTAGGTTGTGGGTGAAAACCCAAAGTATGTCACAGGTATAGTCCCCATGAAAAGGCAACTGAATTTAGAGACTTCCTATTAAAGCCTTAGCAAAGCTGGTTATTTAGTTTGGAAGTATTAGCATTAACCCCTGCACATTTTAGCATCGTCCCCGCTTCCAACACTCCAGTCAACTAAAACGGTCCATGCAGAGAAAGCATGTGCAGGACCAGTGGTACTCTAGGACCAGGATTAGGTACCTATGGCCTACACATTTGAAAGTGTGGGGTGCAGTTCAATGAGACAAGCTAAATTAATACAAGTTTATTGACTAAAAACATTTAAAAAAAAAAAATTACACAAGTGCACATATTTGAGAGGTTTTTAAAACTCCTGGGATTGAACATCCTTGCTGTTATTGGCCTCTCGGGGTGCCTTGGTCTTCTTGGGCAGGAGTTGGGCCTGAATGTTGGGCAGCACTCCTCCTTCACTGATAGTGACTCCACCCAGCAGTGTGTTCAGCTCCTCATCGTTCCTCACAGCCAGTTGAATGTGGCGGGGAGCAATGCGCAGCTTCTTGTTGTCTCTACTGGCGTTTCCAGCCAGTTCCAGCACCTCCGCACACAGATACTCCAGTACCGCAGTGAGGTAAACAGCAGCCCCAGAGCCAATCCGCTGTGCATAGTTGCCTTTCCTCAGGAGGCGTGCAATGCGGCCAACTGGAAACTGAAGCCCAGCACGTGTAGAGCGGGACACAGAGGACTTAGTCTTGGCAGCCGCCACAATTTTCTTCCCACGACCAGACATGGTGCTTAGATCTGCCAAGTGTTGAGTAAACTTTAATTCCAGAGAACCATTAAGTGCATCATAATGGAACACATGCAAAACCTTACCACATTACTGCAATAACACCCAGTTTTAAAAAGCTCAACAAATGAAGGCAATACAGGAAAATCATAACCTATATTCTGAAATAATAAAGTTGCATTAAATACTAGAACCATTTTAAAGACACTTACTGTTATAGTACCACAAAGGACCAAAAATGTATCAGCAGAGTGAGCAGCGTTGACCTCCTTATATAGCAAGTGTGTAACAAGCTTCACCTGGTCTATAGCACAATAACCAATAGGATAACAGGCACAATTAAGATGCAACCCTACCCAGTAACACAGGTGAATGCACTGGTGATCTGCAAAGCATTTTACCCAGAAATGCTTTGGTGTACTTAATGTGCAGATCACACCTTTTCCTTACTCAAGAGAAGTGATTTAAAATGAATTCACAATAATTCACAAAGAATAAAACAGTTGTATTTCATGAAGTAGTTCAGTGAATAGCAGACCAGATTCCTTCACATAAAATTAAATAGCATTTTATTGACATGCTGGAAAAAAGGAAGGAAAAAACATATATCATGCAGGGTGTGTATAACATGCAGGCGTTAACATAAAATCTGTAAACACTATATGACTAAAGGTTTGTGGATTCCAGATTCCATTCCAGATTTATTCCCCCTTTGCTGTTATAATAAGCTCCACTCTTCTGGGAAGGCTTTCCACTAGATTTTGGAGCGTGGCTGTGGGGATTTGTGTTCATTCAGCTACAAGAGCATTAGTGAGATCAGGCACTGATGTTGGTGAGGAGGTCTGGGGTGCAGTCTGTGTTCCAGTTCATCCCAAAGGTGTACAGTGGGGTTGAGGTCAGGGCTCTGTGCAGGACACTCGAGTTCTTCCACTCCAACCTTGGCAAACTATTGCTGCGTCTCAACTCACCTACTTATGCACTAAAAGTATGTACTCTTTTTGTGAAGAAAAAATACATACTTTTGAGCATACAGCAAAAGAGTATGCAAGTACTGGGACGTACTACCACTTCATGTAACGGAAGAGAACGTTGTTGCCCAGTTACGCACACTGTCACTGTAAACAAACTCCTCTTTGCATTTCAGCTTTTCTTCATTCATTATTCCTTATATAATATATCATTTAATTTACCATTACCTTGATTTATTTTTCCACATTTCATTTACTCCTCTCGGTGAAAGGTAACTTTGGGAAAACTTTCGGAAACTCACTGCAACATTCTAGGATTTACGACACACTAATTCTAATCTCAGATACTATTTAGGACTGCTAGTAGGTGAATTGAGACGCAGCTCATGTCTTCATGGACATCGCTTTGTGCACAGGGGCATTGTCATGCTGGAACAGGTTTGGGTCTCTTAGTTCCAGTGAAGGGAAATTGTAATGCTACATCATACAAAGACATTCTATACAACTGTGTGCTTCCAACTTTGTGGCAACAGTTTGGGGAAGAACCACATGGATGTGAGGGTCTGGTGTCCACAAACTTTTGGCCATATAGTCTATCTATCTATCTATCTAGAATAGTTGCTTTAAAATGTTAGTTATATAGAAGATATATATATATCAATCTTTATCATGTTAAGGTTTAGTTCAGTGCCTTTCTTCACATGATTCAGATAGCCTACATTTGCAAACTATTATTATATATTATTTATTGTTTTCATCACAGAAGAAACATTTCCAGATAACACTGTTGCACAGGTAATTTTTATGAAAAATGTTTGTATGACTTTCACACTATTGGTTAGTATATTTGTGCTCCAGTGGTGACCTGCTTTAATATAAACAACAAATTTTGATATCCACCACAGATATAGTCTTATAATGAACCTATAAAATGATATATTGCTAAACTATAATATTATTATTGCTGAACATATTTTCTGCTATGCTAATACTGTTGACTGAAACGGATCCATTGTTACATAACTTTAGCATAGCTCATTATTCAGAACGGCGACTATAGTCGCGCATGCGCGCTACTGCACCTCGAACTTTGTTGACTTTTAAGTCACATGACCGCTTGAGTGGTCACGTGATCACTCTGTCGCTAACGCTGGAGGTTGTTGACATGAGTAGAAGGACGTTAATATGACCGCGGTGATGTTGTTGGTGCTTTCTCTGGCCTTCATGGCTGTATCGGCGAATCAGCTGAAGATCCCTCCGCATGAGGAAGTAGCGCGAATGGCGCGGTTCGTCGTTAACCAGTGCGACTGGGCCTCCATGGCCACCATCTCCAGCCACGAGCCCGTGAAGGGGCAGCCGTTCTCCAACACCTTCTCCTTCAGCGACGGGCTGCTGGGCAACGGCACCGGGATCCCCTACATGTACCTCACACACATGGAGATCTCCGTGCAGGATCTGCAGGTGAGGACATTCCACTGCATTCAGTTCCGTTCAGTTCAGTTCAATTCGATTCCATTCAGTTACATGCAGTTCAATTCAATTCCATTCAGTTACATGCAGTTCAATTCCATGCAGTTCTGTTAAATTCAATTCATTTCAGTTTCGTTCCCTTCAATTCAATTCAATTTCATTTAGTTCAGTTCAATTCAGTTCAGTACAATTCAATTCCATTCAATTCAGATCAGTTCAGTTCCATTCAATTTGGTTCAATTCAATTCCATTCTACTCAGCAGTGCAGATGTTTCTTTCAGTGTTTTTGGCTGATGGGAACTGGACACTAATGGAGGATGTGAGAACATTTACTCAGCAAAAATAATTGCACACATTTAAGTCAGGAAAACTTCAGTCACCCAAGTACGTGAGTCAGCTAAAGGCTGTGACTTGGCAGTTTTTGAAGAACCCGCTGCACGTTAGTGATTTTTATTATCTGCACTGCCCAAAACCCAGAATGCTGGCGGCACGTGACAACTTCCCTTTAAGTGTTTGTCACCTAATGTTAGCTTATGTATTGCAGTTAACATCACATGTCCATCTGCTGAAGAAGTGAAGGCTAACTTCTGAGACTCCTGAACCACTTGAGTTCAGCTTTTTTTGAAAAATAATGTGGATATAAATCATTACTACTGTTCATGAGGTCCTTTAGGTCCTGATTTCTATATTCTTATAAAAATGTGAAAAATTACTACTATAAATGTGTTGTGTTTTAAGTGAAGTTTGGATAAAAAGCCCACACACTATTCTCCTCATTATTAATCATCTTTGAATTAAAGTAGTCATCGTAACTACTTGGCTAAAATGCTTAATTAAAATTTTTATAGATATGGCATATATCCCTCCTGTGTCTTTCATTTATTAGACTTTTTAACAGACTATAGGCTTATAGGCTACACAGGATGCCCCATAGAGTGAAAAGAAAACTGAACATGGCTGTGATGATCAGCTGTTACGGTGTTTGTTCCACAGGTGAATCCACAGGCCTCCCTGTCTGTATCTCTTGCTCAGACACATTTCTGTAAGCACAAAGGTTATGACCCCCAGAGCCCCCTGTGTGCCCACGTTATCCTGTCCGGCTCTGTACAGGAGGTAAGAAAGCACACAAGCACACATGCACAGTTAGAAAACAACCCTAACCATAACCTCATTATTTAGGCAAAGCCTTGTCCTGACTCCTGTTAGGTTACGCAAGCTGATGTGACAATAATTCCTTCCACACATTAAAATTTAAAATAAAAAAAGTACACTTTTCATCGGTTATTGCATTATTGCATACATTATTGATTTTAAATTGTCTCTTTATATCCTATATTTATATCCTGTACTAGCACTGTTTATGCAGATATTTAAGTTTGTTTTTTTTTTTTTGCCGTTATTGCATACACCAGTTCATTGCATTTGTTGCATATCTACTATATCACTGACAACTTCTGCTTGACTTGGTTGTATGCAGGGCTTGACAGCAAATAATAAACAGCAACAAAACAAGCCTCTTGTAGTAGGCGTCCTCAGGTTGTTTAACTGCTGGTTTATTTCATAGCTAGATATACACTATATGGCCAAAAGTATATGGACACTTGACCATCACACCCATATGTGGTTCTCCCCCAAACTGTTGCCGTAAAGTTTGAAGCACACAATTGTAATGTTGTAGCATTACAATTATCCTTCCCTGGAACTAAGAGGCCCAAACCAGTTCCAGCATGACAGTGCCCATGTGCACAAAGCGAGCTCCATGAAGACATGGTTTGCCAAAGTTGGAGTGGAAGAACTCGAGTGTCCTGCACAGAGCCCTGACCTCAACCCCACTGAACACCTTTGGGATGAACTGGAACACTGAATGCACCACAGATCAGCATGAGCAGCTGTCTGAAAAGCTGTGGCTGGTGGCTTCATGTGTCTCAGAGGAAGCATGTGTTAGCTTTCACCCTTCTTTGTTGGTAGCTGTTACATGGTAGCCGAGAGCTGGCTGGCAGGTGGGAATTAACACATGACAAAATTGAGAAGAAAAATGGGGCAAAATCCCACAGATATCACCTAGGAATTTCCATGTGAATGTCCTGTACTGGGGCGGCAATACAGGAAACCAAACTGCAGTGCAGCTGACATGAAATGGTGACACTGAAATGGTAACAGTCGTATAGATGAGTCATAAAGGGTAATGCTGGGTTTCACATATGACTGCGTGTCTGCTGTAGTTTACGAGCCAGGGGTCTCATTAATCAACAGTGTACATGTTGTGTAAACCAGGCATACGCACATTTCTATGCATAAAATGTGATTTATCAAGTTTTGCTTATGCATGAAGATGTGCGTATACAGTTAGGTCCAGAAGTATTTGGACAATGACAGTGAGTTATTGTGATTTTACCTTTATACACCACCACAGTTGGGCTATAGTCTCTGCTCACATTCAGCCAAATGCTACAAAACTGATAGGACGCCGCTTCACAGTGCAGGTGGATAATGACACTAAACATACTGCGAAAGCAACTCAAGACTTTTTGAAGGCAACGAAATGGAATATTCTTCAATGGCCAAGTCAATCACCAACCACGAGTCGAATAATGACTTGTCTCAACTGCAATGATGCTGTAGTACGTTACATTTCCAAAATTGGTGGCAGAAAAGAAAGCAAAAATGATGAATTTTCACGCCATCGCAGAGTTTCTAATTGTAATTGGAGCAATAGAATGTACTCATAAGATCTTTTTTTAAAAATCATATTTATTTATTAGACAAACTACTCATAAAAGTACAAAATACACCATTTTGGGGAAAAATTAAGTATACACTATAATTCAGTAACATGTAGAACTACCTTTAGCAACAGTAACTTGAAGGAAATGTTTTCTGTAAGAGTTCAGTCTCGCATCATTTTGGAGAAATTTTGGCCCACTC
>CM075028.1:6089486-6109365 GCA_037576675.1 Pangasius sanitwongsei
CATAAACTCCGTATGTGTCACGACAGCTGAATTGCACATGACCTTTATCTGTGTGGTTTGGCTACTTACATGAACATCAGCAAGAACGTGTCTATGTTTCCTGTGTCTGATATATGAGCTATCTGATAGCGTGTCGCTTAAAGAGGGCCATCTATGAAATGATGGTGGTTTCTTCATACATACGCCACCTCCCACCCCTTTGCTTCTGTACCTCAACATCTCATCAAGACAATAAGAACAGAAGCTGTTTCACCATGTAGGCCAAATCACTTTAGATGGGTCATATTTAAATTGTGAAAAATCTCCATGTTTACATCCTTTTGGTTTATGATACTGGTCTTCTCTGCTCATAGTACCAATAAATAAATAAATACGCATATACATACAAATGGGATAGGTTGGGGTTGGACCGTTTTAACATCAATCTGATTCAATATAGTTAGGAGACTGAATTAAAGTTGGTAACTTTACTTGAACTGGGGGGCAGATACTTGAAAGTAAACCTCAATAGGCCTGCTCAAGGTAACACTGACCTGACACATTTCAGTACTGACAACCCATAAACTAACCATAATGGTTATACACACAGTCAAAGACGTTAATGTACCGTCAGAATAACATACTATAAGGACAAAAGTGTTAAAGCACATGGGCCAACACTTGTTTTGAAGAGCAAGTCTTTTAAATAACGATTTATAGCTATAGCAGAGTTAAATATCTAAAAAAACGTTTAATCCTGTTGAATTGATCAGAAGATGTTGATGAATTTTGTACAGCAGCAGCTCAGTAGTAGTTCTGGCTACAAAACTATTTTAATGCACTTGTTCTAATACATTATTTCTATGTGTTTCTGTATGTGTCTATAGTAACAACTTTCACTGGGACATGTACACGCCACACAAACAGATTTAAAAAAAGGAGTGTCCAGTATCAGCGCTTTATAACAGTCAGTGGTAAAGCTGATAACCTCAGACAGGAAGTCCACTTCGTGTCAGACCGCATTACACCATCTCATCGCTGATTATTTCCCTATAACCGCATGCCTAAGGTGTTTTATCAGCTTGTGTATCAGCTACACCTTTGTGGATTGTAATGCTTGTCTTCCTAAAGTTCTAAAATTATTCGATAATTCATAAACCAACCATAATGCTTTTACACACAACCCAAGAAATAATACTTAAAGGTTTACCAGATTGGCTAGAATGTACCACGCGAAAGGAAAACACCAGTATTATATGTGCAGATGTTTTTTTTTTTTCCCAGATTCTTTTTATGGGTCATCTCTTTGTCTCAAGATACTCTGTAGGAGGTGAACTTTAACCACACCAGTGCACCTCTGCGGTGCGCTGAAAGGGAAGTTAAGACTTGACCACAGACTACCTGACAAACCTAGACTCACTCAAAGCTAGAGATGATACAGTGATCAGAAGGTGATCATTTCCGGGGTGTTGTAGAACTAAACAAACATAAAAGTGTGCTGCCTTATTTTCCTATAAATGTGCTTTTTTTTAATCAGATGTGGTATTAAAATACTCTTTTTCACTGGAATGTGGCCAAAACCTATCTGAGACAGAATCAGCTCTTCACACAGCACAGCACCTAGACTGGAAACCACAGTGTGTGTGGATGTGGCTATCACCTGTGGACTGAGTTGGAATCACTTTTGTAATTAGTAATGTTAAATAAATTATATCTTTATATAGCTTTATACTGTATATCCTATATACTTTGGTGTCCAAAAGTCTCAGTTCACTAGTGAAAATGCTTGTTTGGCATTCTTTTTCAATTTATCACAAAAGGTTTGCATTGCAAATGATATTATCAGCAACAACTTGAGTGAAAAGTAGAATCTTAGAAATATTTACATGAATTTCAGAATTTCTATTTGGTATTTGGTATATCCCCTTTTGTGCTTTAATGACAGTGTGCCCTCGAGCTGACACAGACTCCACAAGTGTGTATAAAAAAAAACTGATGATCCATGTTAGATCAAATCTATTGGCGTATCCTCTGAACACATGCTTCAGTGGAAGGGACTAGACTCACGAAAAATCTGATCTTTTGTACAAAGCAGTTAACATGGTCAATATCACAAATCTGCTTAAATTTACATAGTGACCTAGAAATTATGCAACATCTTGAATACCGAGGAGTCTAAATTCAAATTCTAAAACTTTCTGTTTATTTCTAGTTTTCAAAAAAAAAAAATTCCAGATTTTCAATGTGGTCTCAGACCTTTGGACCCCCTGTATGTATTATTAAGTTAATAGATAAATTGTAAAATGTTAAGCCTGGATGTCACTGTGGCTGAACACAAAACTTTAAGAAATCATAAATCACTAATATGATGTAGATACACTATATGGTTTGCGGACACCAAACCATCACACCCATATGTGGTTCTTCCCCAAACTGTTGCCACAAAGTTTGAAGCACACAATTGTATAGAAGGTCTTTGTATGCTGTAGCTTTAGGATTTCCCTTGGAACTAAGAGGCCCAAACCTGTTCCAGCATGACAATGCCCCTGTGCACAAAGCGAGCTCCATGAAGACGTGGTTTGCCAAAGTTGGAGTGGAAGAACTTGAGTGTCCTGCACAGAGCCCTGACCTCAACCCCACTGAACACCTTTGGGGTGAACTGGAACACCGACTGCACCCCAGACCTCCTCACCCAACATCAGTGTCTGACCTCATTAATGCTCTTGTGTCTCAGTGAACACAAATCCCCACAGCCACGCTCCAAAATCTAGTGGAAAGCCTTCCCAGAAGAGTGGAGGTTATTATACCAGCAAAGATGGGGAACACCTCCATATTAATGGCCATGGTTTTGGAATGAAATGTTCAATGGTGAGGTGTACACATACTTTTTGCCGTACAGTGTATTGTTTTATTTACTTTATAATCTTGCCTAGGCGATCATGCTGGGTAAGGATCCGGTTTAACAAATGAAGTTGTAAAAATATTCAGTCTGCCTAAAGATGTCTAACACATTGCAGCGAAATGGACAAAAGCCTACAATCATTTCAGTTTGTGATCAAATGCCGGCTGTTGTGAAATGTCTGCGATGAACCTGTGCCATCACATGATTGAAACAGAGGGGCGCGCTTACACATTCTGCACTGATGACAGCAGAAAAAAGTTTCAAAAATGTGGCCAACAGAACAGAACTCACTGAATTAATCAGAGATCCGAGTCACTTACCAAAGAGATTACACACTTCCCATTTCCCAAATGATTTATTATATCACTATTCACCTATTAACGTCTTCTTCATGACACTAAAACCTACTTTGAAATGCTAGACGTTTTCTTGTGGGTGATATACACTGAAAGTCTACTTTATTAGGAACACCTGCACACTTCATGTACGTTCATGTAATTATGCAATCAGCCAATCATGTGGCAGCAGATCAGTGCCTGAAATGATGCAGATACAGGTCAAGAGCTTGAGTTAATGTTCACATCATACATCGGAATGGAGGAAAATGTGATCTCAGTGACTGATCGTGGCATGGATGAGTATTTCAGACAAAAAAAAAAGAATTCCAGTGGAGAATTCAGGCCATGTGACACTCAAGTCTTAAGATTTCTCATTTGTTTTGTATTGAAACAGGCAACTTTTCTTGTAAGTACAGAGTGAAAAGGCTTTCTGACTCGTGCCTATTGTAGTGAACTACAGGTGTGTTTGCAGATTATTATTATTATTACAAGGACATCATACCATGATAACTGAGATGTATTGTTTTAGTTTCTAATAATTAATAATCATAAATCCTAAAGGCATATTTTTTTTTTAGATCATGGTAATTGCATACAACTTCAATCAGAAGCGAACTATTAGTTCATTTGTAGATGGAAGATTCCTCTAAGGATTCAGCATTTTATGTATTGTCTATACACTGCTTTAAAAAAAAACCTTGTTTTGATGACCTCACTGACATTTACAGTATTTCAGGGTTTTTTTTTTTTTTCTCGTGACATAACATCCCACCCCCAGTTCTAAACTAAGCGACCACACCAGGAAGACTATGATTCACTCCATCATCAAGTTTTAAACCTTGGATGAATTATAAAGCATGTTGTGAAAAAATACAAGGAAATGTGACAGGGACGTGTGTTTGGTCAGAATATTTGCATAACATAACTTTTCACATTTTCTTTTGATTTTTTTTTTTTTGCGAAATGTGTTTAAAGTGAGCAAATTATTTGCATGGAAAACATAAAATATGATGTTTATGAAAAAAATGATTCATGGTACAGAATTGCATGTTCATATGTAATGGTGGTGGTAAAGAATACATAGCGGAAATGAACACTTTTTAGCAAAATGTAACTTTATTTTCAAAACATCCTCTACATTTCGTTGTAAACACACTCGTCCCTCCCACTCATGAGGAGCTTGTGTTAACACATCTGGTGTTATGTGCGTAATTGCATGTCCATCGCATTCTTGCGACAGCTTCTCGATCCAGCCATGAGAATGAATTTCAGTACGATCTTCTTTTGTCAAAGTCATTCTTAAGGGCTATCTGAAAAATTTCAAATAATATAAACTACGCATGAAACATTTTGGAAGACATTTTGCTAAAAAGTGTTCATTTCCCCTACTTATGGAGACCCTCTATATTATATTGCATATTCATACCACATTCTTCATTGGTAATATAATTTTTTTTAAATTATTATTTTAAACCATTACAGCTAATGCAAAAATCTTTATCTGCCAATGAGCATTTTTAAAAAAAATTTTTTTTTATGGTGTTTTATCACTTCAAAGATCAGTCAGCATGTTTCTGAGTAGGTGTGTGTTGTAAATATGTCCCACATCAACCTTCCTCCTACACACTCTCTCTCTTTCTCTCTCTCTCTCACTCGCTCAGGCAAACACACACACACACACACACACGCAGTCAGTTACACCACCGTAGCTCCTGGGCTCGGAGAGCGCTGCAGCTGAGGAAACCACTGAACTAGAAACTCGAAACTGTGCATGTCACACAGACCACAGAAGGCTCAGTGTGTCACACATGCTGTGCTTGCACCTTGCCTGAATATATATATGTGTGTGTGTGTGTGTGTGTGTGTGTGTGTGAGCGTATCTGTCTGTGGTGTTTTATTTGGGTCTGAGTCTGCATAGGTGTTAATGTTTATGGGAATAGCCATTAGGGTACTTGACAATCTGAGTGAAAGAGGCTACACAAGACAGATTATAATATTATAATCTGATTTGAATATATATTCATCGGGTACAAATATGTGTGCGCTTTACTAGCACTATGGAACTGACCTTGGGGGTGCTTTATAGATAAATGATAAGATATATATTCTATACATTTCCCCTTTTCACCCAGAAACCATGAAGGATGGAAACTTAAGAACTGATATCTTTTTTTTCCCACTACTAATATCTTGACATATGCTACGTTTGTGATCAGCTGCACGTCACATTGCAGACCCTTTTACAGATACATGTGTGTAAAAGTTTGGACACCTGTTTGATGCATTAGATTTTTTCCAACAGTATAATAAATTCAGATCATTAGAAGCAATTTGCCATGAACAATTATTCATGGTTGTCTCATACAGTATCTTCACTAAATATATCAGTTGACTATAATATGTGATTACAAATGGTTTTATGCAGTTGAGAGAGGAAATCAGAGAGAAAATCTGCATTAGGTTGTAGCCGAGAGCCGAGTTTACCTACAGAACATGATGTTTTTGTTTTGTTTTGAGTTTTTTTTTTTTTTTTCTCCTGTTATAACATAGAACCTGAGCGGCCACTGACAAAGCCACAAATATCCTGTATATACAAGTAAGACTGAATATTTTCTCTCACTCAAACAGAGGCACTTGGAGTGTATGATCCCAGATTCTGCTACGTCCTGGACGTGCTCCTGTTAGTCTACGGCATTATAATCACCGTACTGTTCGTGCGTGAGAGAGTAAGAATTCACTCATTACACAAGCCACACAGAACAGATGCAGAAAAAAATTTCATCAGATTAAAAAAAATGTATAATAGTTTTCCTCTGTAATAATTAACAATAATGACAAGACATCAGGCTCATAAATACACAACAGCAACCTCATTAAGGTTAACACTTCGGGGTGTGCTGTTATAGGGAATTAATCCATAGCCGGCTGGCAGAATTACTGTTACCACCCCGACAATGTGTTTTATTCCTTTTTTACCACAGCAATTTAACAAGTTTTACCGCCCCCCCCCCCCCCTACACACACACTTATATTTACATTTAATAGTGGAATGTACATGAAAACAACTTCCTGTTATCACTTATATTTAAGCAGCTATAAACTGCTTTATTACCTCACCAGGCTCTCGTTTTTCTCGAAGTTGGTAAGACACAAAAGTGTAGCTTGTCACGTTGAAACCGTCCTCCATGAAGAAGAAAACGATAACGTATTACAGTGAGTGCATTAATATAAACCTGCGATTTACCTTAAAGCCAGAACTGCTGTCCGAGCCACGCTGTTATAGAAAAGTAATCAACACCTTCTGACCAATCAGAATTGAGGATTCAACAGCGCTGTGGTATAACATGCTGTAATATCTGTAGACTATAAAATGTTATAAAATAGGTCTTTAAGTCTACCCTTAGATAAAGATTAGACAGCTTGATCAGATAGACGTTTGCGCTTGTAATAGTGAATGCTGTAAATGATGATTAGTCAAGCAATTGTGTTCTTGTATCATATGGATTTAAACTACGATTAGTGAGGTTAACTAGAAAAAGAATTAACAGTTCATTTTTATTTCTTCTGAACCAGCACACCCAACCTAAAGATAACATGCAGAAAGACTCGACCTACGCTGTGAGTATTATTTACTGCTATTGATATTATTACAGGTTAACGATCATCTTTATACTAGTTAGGTCAATTGATCATGTGTTTAACATGTGACTTACTTTGAAAAAGACTTTAAGTGGCGCCCAGTCCACTTACGACGATTTGAGAACGAGAGATGCTGAAAGGGGAAATGCCCGTGGGGTGAGTCAAACACTCTGTTTTTAGCTTTGACCCAGTGTTCTAATACGCTATAAATGATATATGTGACGGTTGACTTTAATTATTGGCTTTAATAAAATGCTCTTCTGCTCGTGCGCTGTGTGCAGGGTCGCAGGCGGATGGATGATGACACGTATACGGTAAGGCCCCTCTCAGCAACAGCACATTACCCGTAACCCTTTCAAGTGGGAGATGACTGTGATAGACTAACGAGGGTGAAAAAAAGACATTTCTTGATATTAGACGTCAGCGAAGTGCGTTCACCTTAAATCGAGGGTTAAAAGTCTGTTTGAGACGTCATCTTTACTATGAACGGAGGTGATAATAGTATGCACATTTTAAATATTTAAAGGCACAATTACTCATCCAAAATAAACATTCAGGTTAAAAGCTGAAGTAGAGCTTCAATGACTCACATTATAGTAGAAAATGCAAGTATATTAGCCGATAACTTCAACAAAACAGACTTCTTTTGTAAACTATTTTTCATGGTTTACACAATTGCACTTTTCGACCATATAGTATACAGTTATAGATGGGAATTATTTATAATCGCACTATCCATTGCACCTAGATGAGGATGGGGTCCCTTTTCAGCCTGGTTCCTCTCAAGGTTTCTTCCTCATGTCGTCTCAGGGAGTTTTTCCTTGCCACCTTCGCCTCCGGCTTGCTCACTAGGGATAAATTCATACATTTCAAATTTATATGCTGAATTTATATATTTCTATAAAGCTGCTTTGTGACAATGTCCATCGTTAAAAGTGCTATACAAATAAAAGTGACTTGAATTGAACTGAAGTATGTATCTTTTAGTTACTGATGATAAATTAGTGCCTCCTCTCACCAAGGAACTTGGTTAAACATTAGCTAAGACTAACTAACAGCAGCTTTAGTCCTAAAATATTAGTTAGCATGATCATAATTCTAATACAGTATACTCTGGCTGAACTGACTCTCATAATACAAACTGCATTATAAATCCAAAGTGTAACAGAGCAACAGATAGATTACAGTGACGGGTCTTAGCTTTCAATCGCGCTCTCATTCCTGTTAAAGTTTTGATTCAGATTTGTTCCGAATTTAAAACTCTCTGACGCTAAAACGTCACTTTATGACTCTACTTTCTACATTACTTAATAATAATAATAATAATAATAATAATAATAATAATACATTTGTAGAGATTTTTCTTTTTAAAAATGTAAAAAGTTATAGTTGAAATATTCATAAAAAAAAAAAACAGACTAAATTAACTTTGTATTTTGTTACTTTCCACCGCAGAATATGAATGTTTTTTTTTAACGGACTCGATTTTATTTGCAGCGTCTGAAAGATAAAACCGAGGACACCTACAAAGAGATCCAAGTGAAGAAAGACGTAAGTGTAGCTCGATAGATGGTTTGTCTTTATTTGGGTTCATTCGAGTAATGAGTTCTTAGAAGCTCGACATCTGTATATTCAGCACGTACGTTTTAAAATGGGCTGCAACTGTTTGTTGACACGAGGCAGACAAATTAAGACGTGGTGATGATAGCAGAAAAAAAAAAGTGGTTTAGTCATTTTGTGTGTTTTTGTTTTTTTTTTTCCTTCTCTTCACAGCGTCGGCCCAATGATCAGGTTTACCAGGTGGGTAAATGGCACAGTTTGTTTTTTCAAGGAATGCATACTTACACTCATTTCTACTGCAGTATAAAATGACTAGGAAATATCATCACATATAATAAAATCTAATCACAAGAACCGATCACCCTTTGGTATGACTGGACAGGAGAATGTTGATAGTTACACCACTAACATTATGCTATTATTCGAAACTATAAGATATACTACTGAATGCTGTGATGTTTACAAGTCAGTTGTAAAACGTATTCTATCAGTTTTCTCTAATCAAATGACTTAACTTTAGCATGACGTTAACACATACTACAAAATATCCAGAACTGATAACTACGTGTGTTATATATCATGATTTAACTTCTAGTTCAACTAACTTTATCTGTGTGTGTGTGTCAGGGTCTGAGCTCTGCGACTAAGGACACCTACGACGCACTGCACATGCAACCTCTGCCTTCTCGCAAAGCAATGGTCTGATCAATATTAATCATTACATCAATAACTAGATTTCACAACAACATGGCCTTGTTCAACTCTGCTGTATAGACCCTTTTGGCTTTTTTGTGTCTTGGTACATTCGCTCAAGTGTGTGTCTCGCTGTAGGGAAGCATTCGACAGCTTTTGTTAGTGCTTACAATGTTTTAAGTTTGAATAGCTCATCTTTTGTTATAAGTGGATCATATTAACAAAACCGCTTTTAATCATCAAGAATGACATGATATATTTTTTTTTATAAATCTCGTTCATTTTCCTGTTTCAAACTCTCTTGTTCAGTCTGTCATTGAGCTGCTAAGATGACAATATGTTTATCTTTAGCTCATCTCATTTTGCACTAAATTTTCATTTTTGTTTCATTATATGTTTTTTTTTTTCCCCCCTTATAGTCATTAGGGTCTTGGAATAACAGCTTTTCAATCATTATTGAAAAAAGTGCTAAAGATAACTTCTCCTAGCTTCACACTATTTGGAGACTCAGTCATGATTTTATGGTTTTATTTGTGTTCTGCTATTTCTCATTGATTTCACTGGCATACCAGGTTCAGCAGATTCCTCAGTGATTCCTCATATATTAGCTAGCACGATCATTCTCATGATACAAACTAACTGAGCTGTCTCTCGTGATACAAACTGCGTAACCAACACAAAGTGTACATAGCAACGGATACGTTACAGTGACAGGTCTTCGCTTTCGTTCTTGCTGTCGTGTCTGTTAAAAGTTCAGATTTCTCAGGAAATCAGATCAACTCTTTAGAGGCGCCTGATGCGAAAACGTCACTTTACGACCTCACTTTCATCGCTGCGGTTCTCTGGAGTAATATGTTTGTAGAGGCTTTTAATAAGTACAAGTTAAAAGATAGATGAAAAAAACAAAAATAAAAAAAAGACTAAAGTAACTTTGTAATTGGTTATATCGCCGTACGTCCATATTCATCAACGGTTTATTTTTTCTGCATCACTGCCACAGAAAATTCATCTACTTTTTATACACTTATTGTATAAGACAATTGACCTATAGACAATAAATGGAGAATACAGATTCCAGGTTGAGAATCTGCTAAAATTACAGCAACATGAAGTTTTTTCAGCTTAAATGTACATAGAAGCATACTAAAGTAAGCTATATATATATATATATATATATATATATATATATATATATATATATATATATTTTTCTGGCTAACACATATATAACACATAAATAGGGACTCATTAACAAACTTGTTGAGCGGCAGTTTATTTCTGAACATTTCATGTGGTACTATGTAAAGTGACGTATTTCATGTGGTGTATGGTTTTCCATATGACTTGGATATCAAGCAAAAGCAATGAGAATGGAAGAAGAAGAAGAAGAAGAAAAAAAAGTCTCCATCCACCCAAATCTGAAGTCACTGTCAGCTTTTGTAGATTTCAGATTTCTTCAAGTGATACTGAGAATATGTATTTTCTGTGAAATTGTGTGTTTTTTTTCCTTTATATATTAAAAAGAAATTCCTGTGTCTGTATCTTGTTTTAACAGTGTTTACTTTTTTTTAAACCCATACACTAAAGACATGATATTGTGTTAACACATTAAAAAAAAAACGTTTAATGATATATACACAACTACAATATTTCCCATATTAACAGAAACAAAGACTACACAATAGACATAAACACAGTAGACTACAACATTAATTCCTAATGACCTAAGTGTAAGTTAAAAATACTTTTTTCCCCCCCCATCCACATCAAAGTTAAACAGTAAATGATTTCTTTCGTGTGAACACACCCCTTTTGAAAATCAGCCCTTTCTGTACAGTAAAACGGATAGTGAACATAAATCATGCCCTAGATAATGAAATGTTTCAATCCCTAAAAAGCTTCAGCAGAAATCCTTGCAGTAGAAAAAAAGTATAGGAAAAGATTAAAAACTGCTGATTAAAGATTAAAAACAGGACTTGTAGGCAAAGCATTAAAGAGAAAAGAGAGAAAAAGAAAAAAAAAAAAAGAGAGAGGAATCTTTGGTTTTGTATCCACAACACATTACAACACTACTGAATATATTTGCTTTGGAAAAAAGCTCATGAGTATCAGTGTTAAGAATAATGGCAAGCAAGCGTCAGTATGAGATTACTCGTACGTATCACGGAGTGAGGAGAAACACAGTGTATTGCTGATGTTTGTGCTACATCGCACACTATGGGGAAGTCTTTGGTATTTTTCTTGTGGGACGCTTTCCTAGATGACACGTGAACACAGAACCGGGCGAGGAATGAAGTGAACCTGAAGCACGTGGAAATACGAGAAACTGCTAATAAGGCGAACTCCTCCTTCGTGAGAAATATTGCGTCCTAGTTTTAGTTGAACAAAATGCTAAATTAGACCCCGACAGGACAGCGCACCTGTTACAAACCAGGATTACAGTAGCTTGGTACAACGACATATGCTGTAATAAAGAAGTCTAAAAGTTGCACTGTTGACGACACGCTCTGTCCGAACTTCATCGGGCACAGTCATGAAGTCGGCATTTCTACCTGCAGTGCTTGCTCTGGAATGCCCTATAGGCTAGCTTACTTAGATAAAAAGATCTGTTTAATGAGTTGCTCGAATAAATTATTGTCAAACCCCCTCTGCCACTGCAGTGTTATGTCATCTTAGCAAATGTTGAGTTGAAAGCAGATGCTACATAATCACTAAAAGCAGGGTATCTGTCAAGTATTTAGACCGTTAAATCTCTAGTCTATAGCATAGCAAGCAGATTATGCTGTACATAATAACTAAGGATAGAAAGATGAAACTATTTCCATGACACCTGACATGAGAAGGAAGAGAGATCCGCGTGCTAGCACCTGCTTAACCTCATCCACAGTGGAAATCAAAGGAACGCGTTTGCTTTGGCAAGTCAGGAAAGATCTATAATAGTAGTACTTACAGTGCAGTAGTATTTAAAAAAAAATGTATCCATTACCAAAATTAGCAATATGAAAGTTCTGCTTAATGCCCAAAAGGAAAAAAAATTAGTATAATTACAAGAAAACCTGATTATTTCTGCAGCGTTTTGAGCATTTAGTTGAACTGCATAGTGCTGGATAACTTTGGTGCCAAGTTTGATGAAGGCTCTAAACATCCAGTGGTGGCAAATGTGTACTTAATTCTTCTCTAGAAGCTCAGAGACGGCTTTTTAGGTAAAACAGTAAATAGTTCGGATGTAATTTTAGCTACAAATAATGAGAATTGACTGTATTTTAAGGTATTTTCTTCCCCCCAGTGTGCCTCTGTCAGTATTATACTTTTAATATCAAATGCTGAGGTATTACTACAAAACTGTTTGCTACAAAAGCAAAGGTCCAGCATGTGTTGCATCCCTACGCGCAGGTGATAAACAGATGCTCAAGTGATGGCGGTGAGAGGAGAACATGCACAAAGTGGATCTGCTCACCCTATTCAGCGACTCGCTGGTCTTGCGCGTGTAGCTGTGTCTATATACATCCACTTTGGTCGAAGCGTTTCATACCAGGTCTACACACCTCAATGCCTCAGTCCACAAAGCTTATGTCTGAGAGAATAAAGCCATGTATATTAGTTTAGCAGTTACTCCATGCTTAGGCAAATATACTAACTGTTACAGTGTGCAAAGCTACGTTGTTGACTTTTCTCAATAAAACGTGATCAGACATTTGGTTTAGCCGTTATCAAAACTCCAACTAAGAGAAAAGGCTGGCGTCAGCATCCCCAAAAAACGGATAAGTTGCCACGTATGATGGGACGCGTCATGTGTCGTTCAGAGCATTCTCTCTGCAGAACCTGTATCTAATTTACTTCTCCGTCCTACATGAAACTTAGAATCAGTGCTGTTTGTAGACATCTTCTGCCCTCAAGTGACTGCCACGTTGAAGGAGCGCTAAAAGTAAGATCAGTGTTTGCAGACAAGAGTTGGACAGAACAAAGACTCCTCGCACTGCTCGTAGAGAGACCCAGCTTTAAATCAGAGCCTCAGATTTATTACTAGTTTTAAAGCCTTCTAACCGTGTTCATAAAGTGACACATTAGTTAGAACAATAGATTTTTTTTTTTAAAAGCCTCCTAAAAACATCTACTGAGACACAACGTGTAGTAACATATCTAACTTAAACCATAAAATATATGCAATGATCTTGGTTATAAATCTGAAATACGGACCTGCACAACAGACCCAGAAATAAAAAGAACCTTGCACAAAGTGAATATTAAACTCCTTCGTGCCCAGTAATCTCATTTAAGGACGATTAACGTGATATCAAAATCTCACATTTTTGGTTCAGTCAAACATTAGTTTTTTTTTTCCTTTTTTTTAAAAGAAATTGAAATCCCCTCAACCCATGCAAAAATAAAGTCAAGAAGGTTTCCATCTGCTTCCTCAGCATGTGCCAAAATCAGTACAACTATACCATCAAATAGTTTCCATGAAGGCTCTAAAACAACTGCTAAGACAGACAGTTGGTTTGTCCAAAAAAAGGTAACAAAGTCTCCTGGCGCAAGGATAAAAATTTGTAGTTATAATAAAACGTCTCTATTTTTGGTAGTAGCAAAGGGATTAAATAAAGTCTAAACAGAGCGAGGGAAGAAGCAAAAATGTTCATTGAGCCTTGGAGGCCACAGTGATGCTTTTTCCCGGCACAGTGCTCTGGTGCGCGTCACCAGTAACCTGTAGGTTGAGAGCCCCGCCCCCAACTCCGCCCGCTGAAAGCACACTGGTGGGGAGCAGAGACAGGGGCGAGTTGAACAGAACGGGAGTAGTCATCAGATTGGGCGTGGGACCTCCTGCGCTGGTGTTGGCAAAGAGCACGTTGCCGTTACCATCGATAGAGGTTATGGGTAACGCCCCCCCAGATGCGAGAGCTGGGAGAAAAAAGGAGAGAAAAAAAAAAGAAAAAAAAAAAAAGTGAGCATTAACCAATATGAAATGAGATCATTAAAATGTAGCCGAATATCCACATAAATGAAGAAGTTCACTAACCCTGAATAGTGGCCAGTGTGGTGTTATTCATCAGTGCTGTTGGAGTCAGAGCATTTCCAAGAGATGCTGGAGCTAAGCTTAGCAATGCCCCCCTGAAGTGACACATTTAACTTTAATTAACTTTCATTTAACTAACACATTTAACCAAGCACTCACACGCACAAACTGCAAACAAAAATCAAGTCACTGAAAAGGCGCTTTACATGCTTATGAGCACATTCAGTGCATACCCCTGTGTTAGCTGGGAGGGTGAAATAATCCCTGGGTTAAGTCCTGCTGCTGCTGCCATGGCTGCCAGATTTGCTCCACCTAGCCCTGCCGGAGACACGACAAACTGCCCAGGCCCCGGTGCAGTTGATGCTGCTATGGTGGACCCAGTCTCTGTTGTCCTGACCACTTCCTGTTTTGTACTGGTCAGCGTTGCTGCTGTAGCAGAGGGAGTAAGCGACGGGGACGTCACAGTCGGAGCTGGAGTGGCGACAGCGGGTGCCAGAGAGATGACTGTTGCAGTGTTTGAGGTGACTGGTCCTAGAGCTGTACCTGAAGTTAACAGAAAAACTCAGGCATAGGAAGAAATACTCAAAAGGTTTCAGTTTTTTTTTTTTTTTTTTGTCTATGAAACCATGTTAGAGGCTCCAAAGGGAATACCCCAGAACTCCATGCTGGGCCAACTTCAGTTATTCAGAAAGGATCTTCCTTTTCACTTGCAATGTGTGCAAGTCCCATTTTACGTGTATGTTGGGGCCTTTGACAAATAAAATAAAATAAAATTTAAAAAAGAACTGTAAACTAGGATTATATTCGTTAACAGAAAAATCATACCAGCAAGTGTGAGATTGGGAACAGAGGCAGTGCTGAGAGGGAGCGCTGAACTGACATTCAGTGTGTTCGATGCACTGGATATCTGCCAACATTAATGAAAACACAGTGGACAATTAGCAATTAGCAATGCCAACTGGTGTAAGGTCTAGATTCACAAACAGCTTATGTGACTATAACGTGACTATAGATATAACAAAATTCCAAATAACCCACCACTGATGGGGAGTTGGTGAAGACCGTTTTGATGGGGGTGTTGGGTGTGCTGCTGCTCGGGGGGTTGATCCTCTTCTCCTTCTGCCGGCGGTTACAGAACCACACTCTCACCACCTCCTTTTCCATGTTGAGCTGATCGGCGATCAGTGTTATCTCCTCAGAGGTAGGCTTTTGGCTCTGCTGCAAAAGAGGATTTCATCACAGAACTCCCATTTTAATAACAGTGACAAACAAAGACAAGATGACTTGTGAACTAACTTTCACTTTCTGAAAAACATGGTAGCATTTTCAGCTCATCTACCCTGGATAAACATTACCTTCATTAAATCAGCTCTAATACCCAGTGTAAGAGGACAGGGATTAGAACAAACTTCACAACAGTGTGCATTTGTCATAACTGGTCGGTAATAAAGAGGGAACGTTTCTATCTTATGGTAACTCTGACCCCTAGTGTTTATAAGTATGTACTCCAACCTCCAGAAAGCTTTTCTCCAAGGCAATGCGAATGTTGGTATCAATGCTGGTTCTTTTCTTACGGCGTCGATTTAGACCCTCACAAATGCCTGGGGACATGTCACTGGGACTGGAAACTGCAGATTCTGATGTTATGTTTTCTATAAACACAGAGGGGGAAAAAAAAAAAAAAAGAGAGTAAAAATGGTAGTTAGCAGTTAAACTATTTCATTAGTAAAGAAACCATGGAAAAGGGATTTGAAAGGCTCATGGATGAGCTTACAGAGAATATCGAGAGGAAAAAAACAGATTTAATAATCGTTATTGAAACCCCAACAAGCAAAGCTTGATGAAAGAGAGGTAAGACGAACCAGCATCATTGAGCCACTTCTCCAGCAAAGGTTTGAGCTTGCACATGTTCTTGAAGCTCAAGTTCAAGGCCTCAAAGCGGGAGATGGTGGTCTGGCTAAAGTCATTCCCGTATAGCTTTCCCATGGCCAAGCCAACGTCTCCCTGGTAGTTAAATGTAAAGAAAATATTGAAGTTATGATGAAGGTTGATAGCAGCATCAGTCCATCACAACCAAACACAACATTGTGCACTTGGGGTACCTGAGTAAAGCCCAGTTTAATCCTTCTCTGTTTAAAGGCCTTGGCAAACTGCTCTAGCTCCTCCAGTTCACTGGCCTCCTCCACTAGAGGAACATCCACCCGCTTCGTTGTGGGCAGCGCAGAAGATGGCATAGCAGCTATCTTTCGTGTAGGTGTTGCCGCCTACGGAGAATGAAAAATATGTCTTTGACTTGCAACAAAAAGAGAAAACCCACAACACCTAAACAAAGAACGGCGAGTTGGTTCTGATATCACCGTCAGAAAGGCTTATTTAAAAAAAAAAAAAAAAAAAAAAAAAAAAAAAAATATGGAGACTGCATAGTAGATGCAGTGGAATCTGTAGTTCTGACCTGTGTAGTCAGAGGAATGCTTGGCTGCAGGATGTGGGCTTGACTTTGAGGTAGTTGTGTCAGAAGATTCTGGGCTTGAAGGCCTTGAAGAAGGCCTAAAAAAAGAAACCGAAAGCAAGAGGAGAAGAGTGTTAAAATTTTTTAATGACGCTCAAAACGTCTCAAAATTATATTAATATGGAGAATTAAAATGAGCCATTGGTTTTTGGCGAACCCAAAGCCATAAATCTTGCTCCACTATTCAGCTGGCTTTAAATTATTTGGATTAAAGGCACTATGTCAGGGACATTACAGGGACACTAGCCAATCGAGGGCATGTGTGAGCTCACAGGCACAGGAGAGGGCAGAAAGGGCTTTCCTCCGTGTGTGTTATGTTGCGCTGTGATGCTGCATGAGCAGCAGTTGAAAAAGATGTGGTTGTCTTGGAGGAAGTACATGATAGCCTTCACTCTTCATGTTATATGATAAGTGAGAGCTGGCTGGTGGGTGGGAATTAGTCAAGACTAAATTAGGGATAAGTGTCATCAGTTCAGGTGAGAGGTAAATCATGTAGTTTGTTTACATATGCTGTCAAGTTGTCCTGAAATTTTAAGAGACACACACACTGAAATTCTGTCCAATATGGAAAATGCTGGGCTCCACTGAGCTTTGAAATGCGCTGTGCTACGTCTGTTGGTCTGTGTGAGCGCATACCAGTCTGGCCTTGAGGTGAAGGGGAGATGATAAACTGAGCAGGCTGAAGCTGTCCCGGCTGCACCAACACAAACTGCTGCAGGTTAAGACCCGTAGGCTGCAGCTGCTGAAAGGAACCAAAAATACACCAAATTAAGAGTAATAAGGGGGGGGGGGGGAAAGGGAAGAATCGAGACTCAGGGGGAACCATGATACCACAAACATCATGTTACTCTGTCCAAAGCCCTCATGGTGGTGATAAAAATTAGGTCTGAGCAATACACGCAATATAGCAGTGACAACACTTCAGTTCGTTAAGCATACTCGGTAGAACCGAGTAGAAAAACACAGATAAACCCGTCAACATTTATAATATTTAGAGGTCTAATGCGTGTGTGATCGTTGGTTGCTCTTACGGGTGCGATCTGGATAGGCTGTGAGAGGGGGATCTGGGTGATGGGTGTAGCAGCAGAAGCAGAGATGTTGGCTCCAGTGGTGCTGCTCTGCTGGCCTGCTGACTGCTGCTGCACAGCGGCTGCCAGGATCTGCTGAGCCTGCTGCAGAAACAACTGCTGCTGCTGCGCTGAACTCAGACTCAACTACGCGCACACACACACACGCGGAGGGAACACTTAGCATTAGACAAGCATCACTACTGAATCAGGGATCACTACTGAATCATGCCATGAAAGCACGGAAGAAAGAAAACAAGAGGGCAACCCGCACTTTCTTTCGAGAAAAAAAGAATTAAAATGAGGCAATTATTATGTAGTGGCAAAACCCCTACATCAGTCATGCTGTGGGCTTTTATCTGTGCTCTGCTCTGTCTCTCTGCACGAGAGTAAAAACGTCCTGTGCCATTGCTCAATCAAGCAGCGCAGAAGAAATCATATATCACACAGATGCAACTTTGATCACCTAAAGTGCTAAAAATGTGGGAGAGATGCAGTGTATTATATGCAAAAGACAGAGAGGAAAAAATAGGTAAAAAAAAAACCACATCAATTTTTTTGGTTTTATTTAATTTTCTTTTTTTAAATCCCTGAATGTTCGTACCTTAAGCCTGTACCTTAAATTGGGCCTCAGTCAGTTACATTATTTTGGGTAAACGCAGGAGTGAGAAGGACTGAGGAATGCTGTTGCTCTATGTCGCTATGGAGGGTTATCTGTCATAGAAAGAAATAAAAACACCCTTGTGCAACCCGTGTGCAGCATCACACACTGCGTATACACTGCGTATTGCTAAGTGCTAACATCAGAGCTGCGAACATGAAGTTTCAATAAACACACATTTTCCGAAGTTTTAGGCCTGTCTGCTCATTCCTGAAGGTCTAAAAGAGAAGAAAAATTCTAATCTAATAACCTGGAATCTTCAAATCTTCAAAATGTCTTTATTTAAAAAGATCCAATTCCTGATTTGTACGTTAAATTGGTTATCGTCACTGGAACAGGAAATAATCGTTGGGAAGAAACGGAGCCCCTGGAGCAGAGATGGTACAGTATCTATGTACTCTATGTATGAAGCCTGAAATGGCCAACTATTCAGGATTTTGTAAAACTTCATCGTTGAATTGAATGAAAAGATTTGCAAAAAAGGTAAGAGAGGCGAAGAGCTCTTTAGGGTGCTGGATGGAATCTTTTTTTTTTGAATAACCTTTCCATCCACCACCAAATTCAACTCTGTGAAGCATTCAGCGTCTACAAAAGCAATAACATAAAGCAATACTATAAAGCTACCAATGAGCGTAGGGGGGGAAAAAAAAGAAAAAAGAAAAAAAAGAAAAAAAAAAAAAAGAATTGGCTGAGAACGATAAATCTAACATGGAAGTTCGGAAGGCAAAAACTCATTGGGGGGGGATCAAATTGCCTGTACTCGTTCTACTCGCATTATGTAAATGAGGGCATTATGCAGCGTAAATATATTCTGCATAGATTTGCATATTCCCCTCCACCTGTTTTGGAATGACTGCAGCAGTGTTTAATTAACATACCGCTCTGATCGCTCAAGCTCGTTTCTAAGAGATAATGAGCGCAAAGGCACTTTCTCAATAAATTACACTGACTTGTCTCCATGGAGAAGGAATTTTTTTTACCGTGAAGCGGCGGTGGTAAATATCCCCCTAGTTCGCGTTCTCAATCGAGACCGATATTATACCGAAATCATGTGACATTTTATTTGCGTGACAATGTTCAGGGTATGTTCACTGGATATTTTGTATTACCTGCTGGAGCAAGGCTTGTGCCTGCATGTTGCTGATTGCACTTGTTGCTTGTCCATTTGGTTTCTGCTGCGAGTCCAGCCCGTTTGTCTGAGCAGCTGGAACAGAACAGCAGAAAGAGTTACACACACGCTTCATAGACAACAAATAACGGAAACGCGCGCTAACACAGATTCTTGAGAGGATTCACCTTGGACTCCATGTATTCCATTCTCCATGGCAGTTTTACTGGATTCTGTTGCTGCGCTTGTAGAATCTGCAAAAAGCAGGACCACAAAAAAAAAAAAAAAAAAAAAAAAAAAAAAAGGCAAAAATTTGAAAAAAAAAAAAAGAAAACCCCCCCCACCTTGGAAGGGGGTTATAAAAAAACAAATTATGGGTAAATGTGAGGTGGGTTTTGTTTTTCACACCCAG
>CM075028.1:6120624-6156345 GCA_037576675.1 Pangasius sanitwongsei
TGACATTTTTTTTATTTTTTTTATATTTTTTTTTTTTAACAACATTTGTAACCTCTGCTAATTTTTTTTTATTTTTTATATGGCCCCCCCCCCCCCCCCCGTTCTGCGGGTGGAAACACCTTGTTGATGAGAGGGGTCAGAGAAGCATGACCAGAGTGGTTCAAACTGACAGGAAGGCTGTGGTAACTCAAATAATCAGTGAACTGCAAAATTGCTCACTGGATGTTTTTTTTCACCATTCTGTGTAACTCTAGAGAGTGTTGCTTGTGAAAATCCCATCAGCAGTTCCTGTAATGCCCAAAACAGACGATCACTGAGAGCAAAATTTTTCCCCATTCTGTTTGATGTGAACATGAACTGCAGCTCTTGACCTTTATCTGCATGATTTCATGCATTGTGCTGCTGCCACATGATTGGCTCATTGCACAGATGAGCAGGAGTATAGGTGTTCATATTAAAGTGGCTGGTGAGTGTAAGTTACAGTGTACAAAAGATTAATGAGGGTTCAGTGTTCCTTGGTTTTCAAGGACGCTGAAGACATTGAGGCATTGCTTTTCAAAGTACAAATTTCTAATCCATGCCATTGTCAGGGTAAAGTAGAAGATGTTGGACTTCTGATCAGAAGGTTGTGAGTTCAAATCCCAGCACTACCAAGCTGTCACTGCTGGGCTCTTGAGCAAGGCCCTTAACCCTCAACTGCTCAGTTGTATAAATTATATAATTCTGAGTTGCCCTGAGTTGGATAAGGGCAAATGCCATAAATGTAAATTTACCCCATAAATCCCTCTGCAAAAGGACAAAATATGTAGTTAGGAGTCTCCTTTATTAGGAAGTGACTTTGACTCCTCTTGTTTCCTCCATGCACCAAGAACTTCATCACCATCATCTAACTCCTCTGCTACACGTGCTCTTGCCCTCTGTCTGATCTGATTGATAAAAGCAGATATCTCCTCATCTTCTTCATCTTCTTGTTGTGTTCGAGTCCTTCCTGTAGTCATTTCATTTTCATCAAATCGTGAAGAATGAGTAAATTTCCGCTTTGCTGAGTATTCCTGGTAACTGTCCTCTTCTTCTATTTCATGTCTAGCGTAGAGTCTCCCAGTTCTGTAAGGACTAGTCTCTGATGTTCCATTGGCAGAGTTCTCTGCTCCAAGGGGCCTCCTCCTCGAGTGATAGCTGAATTCTGGACTGGGACCCCTGCTTAAATCCGATTCACTGGCAACCTCATCTCGTGAGGAAAATCTTGATGCAAAGCCATAGTCCTCGTCATCTTCAAGCGCTGCAACTGAGCTTCTTCGGCTTGGAAAATCAAACTCAGAAAGCTCAGGAGGTTCTTCGTATGTTGGCCTGGACATGCGAGGTCCAGTTGTATCTTCACCATAATTTCTTGGTTTGCTGGAGGGTGGTCTTACATTTTTGAGCCATTCATCAATTGAACAGTTGGTGTTGGCCGTGGCTGGAAGGTGGAGAATTCCTGAACGGCCATAATCTCTTTTAGATTTTGGTGTTTCACAGGGTGCTGATGAATCACCAGTGGTCTTTCCAAAGCCACTCTTGTCCTCGTTGTCTTCATCCTCATCCTTTGGCTTTTTCTTCTTGAACAATGTACTACGTTTATTGTCTTCTGTAATCTTCTTTAGTTCATAGGAAGCCATCTTATCTCTCATATCTGTTTTAATTTCTTTTTCCATTATGTCAAGCTTATTCAGGTTTACTTGATCTTCGAATAAGCTATAAAGAGGTACACTAGTGGTGGTGATCTTGCTCCTACGGGAACCTAATCCAGAAACAGAGGATATCCTGGATGTCCCTCCGGCAGATAGAACAGATTCAGCCCTTCCACCTGCAGAAAGTACAGATGCAGCTCTACCTACACCTGAAAGCACAGATTCGGCCTTATTGCGAGATAAACTAGAATAGGATGATCCACTTAACACAGAGGACTTATCATCATCCACCCCACGGCTGGGTCCCACAGCCGAGCCTGCACTCAAACTGAAAACTGACCCTGCTCGTGATGGAGGGAGGCTTCCTCCCATCATCATTTCTGCTTGCTTTTGCAAAAGTGTTTCATTGACCACGTTTGCAATCCAGTTTTGGATGTTTGCTATGTTAACCATTGGTTCCCCGTTGGGTCCCAGAACAGGCACAGGTGGCTCAGGTGGTGCTGGTGGGACTGCAGGTTGGGAATGTGTGCTTCGGCCAGAGTGAACAGATGATCTGCCACTTACTATGGACATGTTATCATCTCCTACAACACTTGCAGAAGGAAAAGCACCAGCACAGAAAGCAGAGAGTGGGATGGTACCAGTGCTGAGGGAGCTTTCAGTTTCCCAGCCACATGCCGATTGGCTCTCCTCTAGTGTTTTTCTGGAGCGCTCAAGTATTTCTTCCCTCCGCTGTCTTCTCTTCACTGTGGCTGAGTCTTCTCCACGACTCATCTCCAGAATCTCATCCTTCTTTTCCTCACCACCATATTTCTTCTGCTGCTTTAGCTTCCAAGTCTGATAGGCTGTTAAATTGACATCTTCCAAAGAAGGGGCAGGAGTTTCTACTTCACCTTCTTTTTCTTCTCCATTGTTGTCCTCTGCCTTCTTCTCTTTCTTGTTCCAACCAAACTGTATTCTCTTAATCTTCCACCGCTCAAGAGGAGTCAGTTTTTCTTTGTTCTTCTTGCAGAAGTAGTACATAGAGCTCGAGTCAGATATTATACTCTCTAAATCGTCGTCTATCTTCTTTTGGCTTGCTTCACTATTTGCATCCTCATCTTGTTCCTTGTGACGGTATCTTGCAGCTGCCTGCTCCTCAATCTCTCTTAGGCGTTCTTTCCATAGGTCAGTATAGCTGCTACGACTAGCAGTAGACACTGAGTCTGAGGCAGGCCGGCGAGGTCGGCGCTTAATCCGCTCCTTCACCATCTGCACATCCTCGCTGGTCACACTTTCTAGATCCTCCGGCCGTGGACCCATCCTATTTCCCTCCCCTGCAAGAGACCCCAGGTCATCCTCATCAAACATTAGCTGGGCCTCCCACCACTCATCACTTTGATACTTCTCATTTCGCTTCTGCCACTCCTGAATCATTTTGTCTACATCGTCATCTTCGTCTTCTTTATCTTTCCCAGGCAGACAAGGATCCATCGCCCTCATTGCCTGATCAGTTGTGCCTCCAAGAATGCCTGCTTTAAGGGCAGCAGCAGCAGCAGATGAAGCAACACTACTCATAACACTCACACTGTCCTCCTCCTCTTCCACCATGATGGAATTGGCCTTAGCACCATACATGCTTTCCTCCTCATCGAGACGAGCCCTAGTGTCAATTACAGAGGACTGGCTTAAAGTATCATCATCATCTTCATCTCGCTCCTCCATTAATGTCTCATTAAGCTCACGAAGCTGCTTTAGGAAGCCCTCATTGGGTGATATTGCACGCTTCTTTCTGATTTCCATCAATGCCTCCATGATTGACATGTTATGAAAGATCATTAAGTAAGCAGCAACTAATACTGCTGAGCGGCTTATTCCCATCATAGAGTCCACCAGAACCTTTCCTGTGCACAAGGAAAAACAATTACACAATTAAGCGTATGGCTAGCCATGAAAAGAATAAACTTTTCTTGTCTCTAAGCTAAGCTACGGTAAGTCCTTATCCTGGTCTTTTTACAGATTTGTTTAAATGTCATAACCAGGTTAAAAATGAAATAACCAGGTTGTTTGTGTACAATTGCAGGAGCTCCCCTAAAACATACCGGTGTTGACCATTCTCACTAAATGAGCTGAAAACTTTACTAATAAGCATTCCTTCTTGAAAAGTGGGCTCTCTAAAAATTGGTCACTGAGTTCAACATATATTTTGCATACTTGTCTTTGTTTGTCTCCTTAATTTCATTTACTAGCTGTTAGTACATGAACGAGTCACTGGACATACAGATTAAATGGGTTCAGAAATATTCTAATCCCTACATCTTCATTTTAGTTATGATATATTTTTCTTTAATGTGATAATGGCCTTTTTTAAGTGCATGTATATCTGGCCACACATGTTGGGACACTTGACTCCCAAATAATCATATGACCCATTTCTAACGTTTTTTTTTTTTTTTTTTTTTAGTAGTAATGGATTCCAATGAGTCCTAATGAGTTTCTTTTACTCTCATACCTCTATGCGTCAGCAAAGCCTCATCCAGGAACTCTGCACATGATCGGAAGTGCGGTGAGATGTCTGCATCAGGGAAGTCATCAACTTCAATGCCCATGTAGGTGATGTTCATTCCCTGGTAGAAGCTTTCGCCTGTGTAGACACCGGTACCGTGGCCTGCATTCAAGATGTGAGTGATGCCAAGACGCTTCAAACGGGCTTTGTTGACTGCAACTGATCTGTAGAATGAAACCATATTTAGTAGGCACAACTTTGGATTTTTCCTCTGAAGTGACATCGAATGTAAATAAAGTTGGTCTTGCTTCATCGCAAATCTCTTGACACACGATCAACTACGTAGTCTTGCAGCAGATTTTAAAGCTGACATCGAATGATGGTTGACTGAGCAATGAATATGTTTTAGAAGAAGCTTCAAACACTACATATATAGATAAGTCCACTGTCATGTACTTCATTCAGTTATGAAAACTACTATTTTGACTATTTATATTTCTTTAAAAAAAAAAAAAAAAAGACTATAGGCAGGGGCAATAACTCGAAATGCCTTGAGGACCACTAATTGGTTCACTATCAGATTTGGTTATTAGGGGAGGACAGTAAGTAATGCTACTGGTTAGTAGCACATACTATATGTTAGCATTTGAATGAAATAAATGGTGCCATAACTATTATAAAAAACAGGATGTTTGTTGTTTTAATAAATGACTAGATTAAAACAGTTCATTTGGTAGCAGACCCAGACTATACTTTACAAACAGGGTTAAAGGAGACAAAGCTGCATTTAACTTCATGATGCCACATCCGCACTGGCTATGAAACTATAAGGGCATCAAAGGCACTATAGAAGACCCATCAGACCACAGGCAACCTGCGTCAACTTGCCTCTGAGGCAGATACAATAGTTGAACAGTATGCTGTTGCAGCCTATGAGGACAATACAAGCTCGCTAGCTAACATTGCCTGCCAGCAATTTTGAAACCGATTCCTTGATTCTTTGTAACATATACATATAACAGTAAAGCAATATTTCAAACCACTTTAAGTCTATAGAAAAAAGAAAATCATATCACACAGTGACGTATATCTCCTGAAGTTTCTCTTCAACCAGACAGGATTATATGAGAAATTAGTGGGTGGGTTGTTGTTTTTTTCCCTCCTACCCATGGGTTGTTAACCAATTAATTTCATTCTGCCAAGCACTGAACTGAGAATTATACTTTGGTGATTTTGCTCAGGAGAAAAATTGTAGAGTTCTGACCTAGAAATATAGCCTATTTTTTTCATCATACTTTGCATCCTATCACCCTTTTAAAATGGAGAAAATTAAAAAGTCAGGTTTTCCTGAACAATCGGCTAAAAGTACAAAACCAAAATGATAATGAGAGTTAAATAGTGAGATGTCAGCCATATGGGGTGAGCAGGTTGTTTTACAAAAATGTTATTTGACCGTGTATAAGAAGGCCTATAGTAGCTATAGTAGTAATCAAAGGCTTTAAGTTGAAAACTGATAATAAAGATGTGCAGAATTTGTCATTAATTTGTCATTCAGTGCAACTGGCTATGAAGCATAAGATAATGTTTTATACCACAGCACTGTTGAGCTTTCTGTAAGGAGGCATTTAACATTTTTGGAAGGAGTCTCTAGTGTCAGTGCAATGTAACAGTTAGAAGTAAAACTGTAACTTTAGGTTTTCAGATGCAGGACAATGGACATTGTACTTTTCGGATTCTTGGTAACAGGACAAGCTGCATTTTTGAATTATTAACATCTCAGGAGAGGGAAAAAAAACAGGCTGGTTTGGGGATGACTATTTATAACTATTATTGTAACGTAAGTGATAAGTGGAAGTAACTTGTTTCAAAGATGTTCCACATGATTAAAAGCAAATCTGAACAAATAAAATGTATGGTGTGTCATTCTTTAGTTAATAAAGAATAGTAAACATTGGCAAATTGCTGTGCTGTAAGAGGAATAAAACATAAGAGCTATAAGAGGGCTGTTACTGGAAAATAATCAACTCCAGGGTGGTAATGGTATCACACTCCAGCATCACAAACTGTTTTTATTCCTTGTTTAATCTCTTACTTAATGAATAAACAGTAGGGGGTGCAAATGCTGTATAATCTGTATAATCGTCTATGTTTCTGTATCTAATACAAAGAAAATTTTCTCACTTTTCCCCGATGAAGATATTGGGCCAGACTTCATCCACAGGGTTCATTGGAGCCTCCAGACGATCCTGAACTAGAGCCCTTTGGATGTCCAAAACACAGGGTGTGTTATAGGGGCTGCGGTCATCGATCATATCCTTAACACGGTTGTAAAGGTCCTCCACCATTAGCTGCTCTGCTGTCTCCAGCATGCTCTCTGGGGTTGAGGGCAACTTCAGGTCTTTGGGTTTCAGTTCTGGGAAGTAAAAATGAGATCTTAGCTGGTCATACAGTTTTGAAGGATGTGAGGAAACATGTACATGTGCTGTTACAGATTGTGAAAAAATAATGACAGGCTTCGAATTGCATCTGATACTAACGATAGCATTTATGCTTATTATTATGGTCGTTCCAACACTGGCTACTTATTTGCTATCTAACGCGAAATGGACCAACCCTCATTGATGATCTGTTTTGCAGCAACAGCCGAGGAAAGGTGAATGGGTTCCATAAATATACTCTCCGACTTTGACCCCGAGATCATGGAGAAGCGGTCAGAGATGGTCGAGAAACGGTCTGACATCATCGAAAAGCTGGAAGGAGGAGAAATTGAAGACAATCAAAACTGCTTTTTACAGGTGCATGCCATTTGTACAGGTGAGTGCTGCAGACATCTATGTAAAGTGTCTGTGAAGGTTTTAGTCATCCAGAGGGACACTTTCTCAAGACTCAGTGGTCTACCTCCACCTGAAGGACAACAGGCATGAAAGAAGAGTGAAGGATTGAACATTTGTCTCTGCGACATCAGCTATCATCCACTTGCAATGCCTGTATCCCAGATTTAATTTTTTTAATGTCAGATTGAAAATTCCTAATTTGAAGATAAAGATGTTGTGTGCGTGAATTTGAGAAGATATCCAGCACCTTGGAGAAGGACACCGGAGGTAGTGAGACTGGATATCTTTGACTTTAGGAGCTTCATCTTCATCTGGAACCTTCTGGTCTCCATCTGGGGTGTTGTCATTCGCTGAGGCCATGCTGTTATAGTCCTCCTATGCAGATAATCAAAAACTTGTTGAACAATTAATATACTACTTCAAGAAACACAGAGGGAGAATGAAGGAGGCAATATTTTTCTATAATATTCAAGTTCTAACGGATTGTACATAGTCAGATTTCCCAATTTATGTCCTTGTATACCATCAAAAATCCGATAAAACATTAACCACACACATTTACTTCAATAACTGTTGAATTATCAAGTTAATCATTCATTAACTGTATGAACGCCCTGCATCTTCATAAGAAAAACAGACTGGCTATGAAATAGTGAACATTTTCTACTAGTAATTTTCTCTTCAATTCTTTAAATCTTTTTTTTTATTATTATTAATCCTGCTCTGTGACTACCACCACCCTGCACATTTTGTTTTTATCCCCCTGCTCCTAATTCACCTGATTCCAGCTAGCAAGTCTAAACTTATTGAACTGGGTGAGACAGAGAAGGGAAAAAAAAACCCAAAATTTTGGAAGGTGGTGGTAGTCCAGCACCAGGGGTTATCGAGGTCAGAGACAATGTTGTTTCCACTGTTGATCTGACTAGTACTTATATTTTGCTATGAATATTTTTATGCTTTGATTGTACAAAAGCAGTCATAGAGAATAAAAAGTATAGTCAGAAACAAGGAAAAGGAATGTTAATTTTCATTGAATATAATCAAAAACGTGAATAAATTCACTCTAAATTGTTCTAAGTAATCTTATTGTTCTGTTCCAGTGTGATTTCAAGAAAGTAGCCTAAACCTAAACATTTTCCTTAATAATAGGCCTAAATTCCTCCATAATATGCCTAAATCCCTGTCCAGAATTTTTCACTTCCTGCACGCCTGGCTACAGGTACTGTAGATATGATGCTAGACTGCTGCTATGGCCGGGTTTTTGAAGCTGGTGGTGATGGCAGAAAATCACCATCAAAAATCTGTTTAGAATGTATTTTTCCTATGATTCTGCAAGCAACAAATCACAGTGCAATGCAGAATCAGAACCAGAACCAGAACCAGAATCTTTTTATTCGCCATAAACATTTACATGTGTTAGGAATTTTTCTTGGTGTTTCATCACAACACGATACATTCAACACACACATTTCAGAAAACAACACAATTACTATCCTAATATACAAATATTGTATACAAATATTGCACCTTAAGTGGAAATGGTAGGCTCAGTTGTAATTTACATTACAGGGCAGGTACAAATAGCAGCTGGATGCAGTTCAGGGTGCATTAAACCGAGTGGAACAATTGTGATATAGTGTATAATAAATAATAGCAATGATATATATATATATATATATATATATATATATATATATATATATAGTAATGACAATGTTAATAAATAATAAATAGTAGCTAATAATAATAATAATAATAATATTTAACTTGTAAAATTATTAAAAATGAAATGGATAATAAATAAAAAGAAATGGAAGGATGCTCTTACGGAATAGCTGCCAATCATGTTGGTAATCTGTAGCCTCGTATTTAAATAAATCCTCCTTCACTTCTCAGAGGAACCATCAACAAACATTACTGCTGAAAGGGCGTCATTATTAATCTTTTTTAAAAATTTCATTCTAACTGGTTTCCAGCTACAGAAGAGGGCTTAGAATGCTGGCGTAGGAATGTAAAAATGTCATTTCTGTTCAGAAAGAACAGAAAAAAAGGTGTTTTAATCCCGGAAATAGTTCACGTCACAACACAAATAGAAGAAAATGGTAAAAACAAAAGAAAAAAAAAAAACCCAAAAACTATTTTTACAGTATATGGTATAGAGGCTGGTGTTTACGTTACTACCAATGTGCTGGAAAATGTGATGCAATACACTGTAATGCAATGATCAGCAAGTAAATTACATTTTGATGACATTTGCATGTTATACCCAAGAAAAAAAAACATTGTTGTAGTTGGTAAAATCATTTTAAAAGCAAATTTCTGTCTCATTACAACAAAGATCATTTTCCTCATTAGGTACTGGAAAGTAACTCATGCTGATGACATGTTTTATAGCAATTATTGTTGCTTGTTAACAAAGAAAAAGATTCTTTTTGTTGTTTCGGTGGTACTGGTTGAGGAAAAAAAGCTGTTTTTACTTACTACTCATTTATTTTAAAATAATATGTTTAGTAGTGCTAGAAATAAACAGTATAATATGAATTGTAATTCAATAGCATTTGAATTTATTCCTCTCATTATTTTCTGTATCCAAACCTTTTTTTTTAAAGCATGATCAAATGCTGTTTAGACTTTAGTCTCCTTGGGTTGTGTTTGTGAGCTTATCAGAGTGCATGAGTCTTAGTGTCTATATATAGCACAAGAACAGCTGATAGGACCCTTCTGGAACAGAGGGGAGACCATGACAGATAGTGAAAAAGTAAAATTAAGAGCAATTCATTCAACAAATGTTATCTTTACCATCTCAGGAGCTCACATCCCTCACATATAATTCTGTCTTGATTTTAAATCTTGGATAAAAGTTAATCTCTTACCTGAGGAGAGGGTAAAAGATCTGAGGCCGCAGTGCTGGTGGACTGTGAGACTGTGAGCGAGGCTGCTAGTGGAAGTCTAAACTTAGAGATCCCCTCACCATTAAGACTGACAGCCACTCACTGCCTAAGAGCTCGCCTCAGACCTGGTGTGTGTGTGTGTGTGTGTCTGTGTGTGTGTGTTGAAGAGGGGGGTAGGGGGTTAATGTTGTTGGGAGACATACAAACACAGGGACTTTTCAACTTTGGCAGCAACTTTGTCTAAAGTATTTAAAGCATTTGAAACCACGGTTACTTTCACTTCAGCAAATACAATCTTGTGCCAAGATTTTTGCTTAGTGCCTAATGCTGTGTGTCTAATTGATCTATTATAGTAAAAGAAATGTAGAACCAATTCAGAGTTTCCTATCTTTTTTGCAGTCAGGTTCTACTGTAAGTGAAGATGGCCTTTTCATAATCACAGCCTAAGTGGATATGAACATTACTTAACCAAAGCAACTTAGAATTATCAAAGGATACAATTCAAACAACAGAGAACTCAGACAATAATGACTACCGTATTATCTTATATCTCATCTTATTAATATTCTATTATTTTGTTGTGCTATAAATTGACTTGTGACCATGTGGTTATAGTTACTGTTACCTAGCTGTAGATGTATACAGGATTAGGAAATATAAGGTCACATATATAGTGTGTCTGTGTGTATGAGCGAGGTTCGCGAGATCAGTAGGTCATGAATATTATCTGCAGATGACAGTTGTGTTGTTGCGCTATTTATAAGTTGGAATGAAGGCAGAAAAAAATGGCCAGTCTATTAACTCTTGAATTAACATGAATCTCTCATAACTGACCAGTTCACCAGTTCATAAGTTACCTTCACATCTTTTACATAGTGTATATATAGACAGAACGTCCTCATAATTAAATACAGATTGTGCCAGGCTCATAACTACAGAGTCTTATAACTCATTGTTTAACTCTAAATGCTAAAATAACTTCTAATCAAGATGAAGATGAACACATTGCACTGTGGTCCATTCTGTTGCCTTACATTTTCCACTTTTATTTCCAATATGGTGGGAAATCATTGACATCACTCACTACAAACATACATACATAATACAATCCTCAATATTATATTCACGTATATAACATTCAGATAAAAATATAAGGTTTGTTTAAGATGGCTTGTTTGTCTTTCATTTGGGGAGCAGAAATATATCTGGTAGTCAAGAGTCATTTCTGTCTTCATGTGATTTACACTACAGGCAAACGTCTGGAAGCAACAGTAGTCACAAACGGTATTTTTGACTAAATGTCTTATAAAGTACAAATAACTGATTCTTAAAGCTAAGCTTCAACGACTGCTGTACCTGTTTAAGGAAGATTATCCTAAAGCAGTGGTTCTCAGACTTTTATGCAAGCAGGGACTCTTATAATAAACTCTCATAATCCACCTGATCGAAATAGTTCAAATGTGTACAGTAATATTTTGGCCATACAGCTTTTTATTCCTGAACTTTCTGCCAACAGAAAACCATGCTGGCATTATTTATAGGCTGCATGTTTTTGAGTTATAGAAGTTCACATTAGACCCATTCAATTCAAGCAGACAGTCAAACTGGCTAATAACTGAAAGAAGACAATAATCGATGTAATAATAGTGTGTTACATTGATTAAATTGAATGAGAACACAATACTCAATGTAATAACCACCATACAGTAACTACATACAAAAAAAAACAAAAAAAAAATCACAGGCTATATTTCACAAATCCCTGGGAGTCCCGGACCACACTTTGAGAACCACTGCCTTAAAGGCTTGCTTAACTGGTAGAAATGATGATTTTGTCACACCAATTATATTTCTTTTATAATTCCATTTATGAGTACTTCAATTATGTTTGATCACTGGCGTCTAAATGCAGTATTTATATGCACAACTCTGAAGATGCTTGCGTTGTGCCATACTCATGTCACATCATATATCCATTTCCACTATAAACCTCACAAACCACTTACTAGTGTAGAAATCGAACTGTATATATATTTTCTTGTTGTGTACAGTATGTTCTACATTCACTTCTCTTCCTATTCGGAAGGATACTATAGAGGAATACCTTAGTTATATGAGAAATGTATGCATAGATGAAATCAGCTGTCACGGGTTAAATGCAATAGCTGCCCCTAACCACTTGTAGTGTTGTAGGAACGTCTACATTGTTAACATTTAGTAAACATTTTGACAGGGAATGTTGTATATTTCAGTACATTAGGTTTTCATTGCAAACTGCATTATTTTGTAATATTTTGGGACAATACTAGACTTCTACAAATGATTACTGGTAAAATTGCCTTATTTGTACAAGGCAATTGCAGTTATAAAACAAAACAAAACAATAATCCTTGCTTGCTTTCATACTTTTGCCTTGTAGTGTGTGTAGTCCTGGTCATAATGTGGACATGTGGTTCCATCTGCTGGTGAAAAACTTTAGAGTAAAGGCACAGCTTATATGTAAACCTGTATTTGTGTGTGTTTGTGTGTGTGTGTATTTATGTATTATGCGTATCCACACTACAATGTGTCCATAATGTCTGAAGGCCATGTGTTGTCTTTATTCACTACCTGGGAAAGTGCTTTGAAACAAAAATAGGTCTCATCTCATCTTAAAACATATTTAAAAATATATATACATCCATCTACTGTACAGTATATGCATAATATATACATGCTGTTCATATCTTCACTGTGTGTCCATGTCCCCTAGTTATTGTTCTCATTTTGAATTTGTGTGTCACAATAAAGGCACAAACATGTCTAAGCAGCACGACACACGACGAGTCACATGACATCACAATGTGGCAAACAATGCAAGAGTGGACTGGCACAACAAAGAGATAAAAGACAGAAAAAAAGGGGAATCACAAAAGACAAAATGAAGATCAGCAAACACACAGCTTTGTGATGATGGCCATTGTTTAAAGCACTATATAAATAAAACTGAAATTGAATTGAATTGCAGTTATTGTTTGTACATCACATCATCTATAAGAATCTATAGAATTGGCACAGTTAAAACTAAAAAAAAAAATAAACAGATAAAACAGCAATTGCTTGCATTGATCACACAGTGCTTGTTTAATGTAAGAGCCCACATACAAGATATGTGCATGGCAAAAAAATAAGCCTACTGATTTTATTTATTTATTTATTTATTTTTAAAAAGGACAAAGGACAATCATTATTAGGTTTCTGAGGTCATCTGTCAAGCTGGTTTAGAGGATTCACTGCATAGCTTGGATCTTTTATAGAAATCGCAGATGTGTAGTATATATATATATAAAATGCATTGTGTACTATGATCAAAAGGTATAAATAGGTGCGCCTACACCAATCAGCCATAACATTAAAACCACTGAGAGGTGACATAAATAACACTGATTATCTTGTTACAATCGCATCTGTCAAGCGGTGGGATATATTAGGCAGCAAGAAACAGTCAGTTCTCGAAGTTGATGTGTTGGAAGCAGGAAAAATAGGCAAGGATCTGAGCGACAAAGGGCCAAACTGTGATGGCTAGACGACTGGGGCAGAGCAAAACCGCAGCTCTTGTGGGGTGTTCCTGGTATGCAGTGGTTAGTACCTAGGAAGGACAACAGTTAAACCAGCGACAGGGCCATGGGTGCCCAAGGCTCATAGCTGTGCGTGGGGAGCGAAGACTAGCTCGTCTGATCCGATACCACAGAAGAGCTACTGTAGCACAAATTGCTGAAAAAGTTAATGCTGGCTATGATAGAAAGGTGTCAGAACACACAGTGCATTGCATGGGGCTGCGCAGCCGCATACCAGCCAGAGTGCCCATGCTGATCCCTGTCTACTGCCGAAAGTGCCTGCAATGGGCACATGAGCATCAGAACTGGACCCTAGAGCAATGGAAGAAGGTAGCCTGGTCTGATGAATCACATTTTCTTTTACATTATGTGGATGGCCGGGTGCATGTGCATCGATTTCCTGGGGAAGAGATGGCACCAGGATGCACTATGGGAAGAAGGCAAGTCAGCGGAGGCAGTGTGATTCTATGGGCAATGTTCTGCTGAGAACACTTGGGTCCTGACATTCATGTGGATGTTACTTTCACACGTACCACCTTCCTAAACATTGTTGCAGACCAAGTACACCCCTTCATGGCAACAGTATTCCCTAATGGCAGTGGCCTCTTTCAGCAGGATAATGCGCCCTGCCACACTGCAAAAATTGTTCAGGAATGGTTTGAGGAACATGACAAAAAGTTTAAAGTGTTGACTTGGCCTCCAAATCCCCCAGATCTCAATCCAATCGAGCATCTGTGGGATGTGCTGGACAAACAAGTCAGATCCATGGAGGACCCACCTTGCAACATATAGGACTTAAAGGATCTGCTGCTAAAGTCTTGGTGCCACATACAACAGCACACCTTCAGAGGTCTTGTGGAGTCCATGTCTCAAAAGGTCAGAGCTGTTTTGACAGCACAAGGGGGACTTACACAATATTAGGCAAGTGGTTTTAATGTTGTGGCTGATCAGTGTATAAATAAGTGTTTCTCTTTGTCAGGAATTTATTTGAAGTTAATGGGTGCATGTGAGGACTTTCGTGTTCAGTCGTTCATTATGTTTGGTTGAGGTCAGAAATATACATATGATCATAGCTTTTGGTTCCCACTAGAGACACATCTGATATTCGAATTTGGGCCGATACCAACAAAAAATGGTGAATTGGATATCAGAGAAAACATATTGGATATCAGTCGTTTATAAGATGGAATATCTTGTAACACACAGCAAAGACTGCAGTATTTTTGCAACTGGAAATGCTAACAGACTTGATTGTTTTTTTCTTGTGTTAGGATTGAGTTTATTAAATGTATGCTTTATACTTTACTATATTGATTATATTTACTGTTTAATAGATTGTAAACAGTAGTAATTTATAAAGAAAACAATATCAGATGGATATTGGTATCGGCTGATTCTCAAGCTTACAGTCTGGGTATCGGAAAAAAGAAAAAGTGGTATTTTGCCAGCTATATAATCATAATCAATAATCATATTATTATATTATGTATAAGTCTTATTCATGTATGTATAATCATAATATTATGTATAAATTTTATTCATGTTGTATTCTTGCCTCTCTGAGCATGCTCCTATCCTCTTTGGTGTGTCTCCATTTTTGAAAATTCTCTTTTGGCACCCTGAGATACAACTGTGCTCCTTTCAAGAAAGAAAATCAAGACCCCTTCACATGCACTTGTCCCATTTACAGAAAATCTATTCAAATCTTTCACTAAGAATAGATTACTGGAAACAGAAGATGCTACATACAACAACAAAAAGCAACAACAACAACAACAATTAAAGCTGCAAGCAGCATTTTCGGCGGCCAAGCACCCAGGCTCGGTGAGCCACACATTCACAGACACGCTACAATTGCTGCCTAAGCAATCACAGGAAAGCAGAGCCATAACTTCAGGCAAAGGGATTCAAGAGTGATTTGTAGTTTCACTCGTGATGTGTATGTTTTGATCATGGACAGTGGTGGAATTCTCAGACTGTACGAGGAAAGGTCTAGATGAACAAATGGGCAATTGCAAGAAGAAAAAAATGTTTAGGTCAGAGCAGTAGCAATCATGACCACAGGTCACAGCAGTAGTGGCAACTGCTCTGACCTAAACATTTTTTTCTTCTTGCAATATAAAAATATCTAAGGTATTTATGTTTTTTTTTTTCTCAGTCTGGGCCTTTTTCCTCACTTTGTGCAAGTTTAGAAAGGTCTCAATATGATGTGACCCAAATTTGGTGAAGATTGGACAAAATTTGGAGGAGGAGTAGCAAAACTGGCAGTTAGATATAAGCATTTTTAGCATGTTATTGTAACTTTTGACCAGTAGGTGGCGCTGTTATGAAATTTTGTCTCAGTGTGCAAAGTCTTTGCTGAGATACAGCCTCACTTCCTGTTTGGCGGCTTCGCCAGCAGATTCGTTGGCCTATTATGGGCAAACCTTTTGGAGTAATCAAAATTCTTTTGATAATTCTTGTGAGGCTTACTCTGAAGATGATGTGTGCCAAATTTGGTGATGATTGGATAAAATTTGTAAGAGGAGTAGCAAAAAAACAGTTTTTGACAAAATCCCAGATGGCGGAAAATCTAATTAGGCAGAAATTGATGGTGTCCATCTTGATCTTGAATCCTAGGATGCCTGGCTTTTAAATTTTGGACACACTGTTCAAAAGTTATGATCATAAACATACTTCCAAATTAGGCCCAAATTCGACCCGATAATGGCGCTTAGATAAAATTTGGTCAGAATGTTCCTTATAGACCCTCCCCAATCAGTGTGCCAAATTTCACAACTTTTTACCAGATGGTTCTATGGGCTGCCACAGACACCCTAGCCAGAAGAAGAAGAAGAAGCTGCAGAAGAAGAAGAATAAAAAAAGGTAGAAAAACAATAGGGTGCTTATGCACGTTTGGTGCTTGGCCCCCTAATAATAATAATCCCAACGATAACTAGGCATCCCAACATGTACTATCTAAAGTGATGGTGGATAGAAATGAAGAAGGCTTGATTTATATTATTAGTTGATCCTTATAGCCAAAACTGAAACCATGTTGGTGAGTGCTTTGCCTGAAATATTTTCTTAGTTTATTGAAAAGTGAGGATTGTCACAGTGAGCTGGGGGTACTTTAGTGTGACTTAAACATAAAAGTACCCCAAATTTCTCGTCATCTTTTATGATTGTCTTCTTTATGATGCCGCCTCACAGCTCCAGGGTCCTGGGTTTGATCCTGAGCTGAAGTTACTGTCTGTATGGAGTTCTCCCGTGTTCTCCGTGCGTTCATGTGGGTTTCCTGGTTCTCTGGTTTCCTCCCACCTCCCAAAAACATGCAAGTAGGCTTATTGGCTATGCTAAATTGCCCCTAGGTGTGAACGTGTGTTAATGGTGCCCTGAAATAGACCGGTGTCCAATCTGGGGTAAATTCTCCCACCTTGCACACAGTTTTGCTGGTATTGGCTCTGGCGCTACCTTGACCCTGAACATGATAAAGTGGTTACTGAAGATGAATGAATGAATTCTGTACACTGTTCTATTTTTTTTTTTCTAATTCAGCTTGAGGTTGGAGTGACTGACACAAGGGCTGCAACAAACAATTACTGTTATAATCGCAAAATGCTAATTAGGTATGTAGCTGTGGTTCTATGAAAGCCAGGTCCCTGTCATTCGGAACCAGCACCGCTATTACAGAAACCTATTCAGACGATTCCAGGGAAAGATGGCTATATGACAGTAGTATTTATTTATTTAGGAAATACTGTGTCATATGTTACTTTGCAACTTTGTTGGAATATCTCACCATGCATGCACACACACACATGAATTGTATTGAATTCACTTCCATTATGTTTTTTTCCTCTTTCGGTCAGATATATTCAATATCCACCTTATAACTTTATCCACCATTATAACCTGAGCAAGCAGTGTATGTGCTGCAAGTTAAATCAGTCACTTTGCTTCATGAATCTATTAAAAATAAATAAAAAAAATCCTAAATGTGTTGAGTAACATATCTCTTAATATTTGTAATAAATATTAATATTTAATATTTGTCACCAACTGAGAACAGTCCAGCTTCAGTAGTGTATTACATTCTACCCAAAAATAGAGGCTTGCACAGTTTTATTTTGCTTTTTTGTTTCTTAAGCCAGTAACACACTGAATTTAAAAATCTGCATGGATGAATTTTCATAATCGACATAATCGATTTTGTCGGTAAATTGTTGCAGCCCTAATTGACAAGAACAGTCCAATGACTGGCAGACCAATGACGGTCTATCTCTAGCTCACGGCTGAAGTTCCGCAAGTTTGTGAGAATGTTGCTGAAATATCTGAAAAGACCAGCAGTGGCATTCACTGCGATTGGGCAGAAGAGGACAATGAGCAGTGATAAAGGATGATCTGTCCTCTTAGGCTTTTTGCATGAGCCAATTGGCACATATTAACTGTGTTTGGGCAGGCAAGCAGTATCCACAAAAACCACCCACTGATAATCCTTGAGTTACTGATCATTAAAGCATAGTAATCTTGTCTGTGTGCATATCATTTGGTGCCTGGTGTGTGTAACTAAGTCTATGTACTTGACTGTTCAGGTACTGTAAAAGTGTGTACATCTATTTGTACTTTGCGTGTATGCAGAAGTCCTTGATATATGTGAGGTGGTCTGGAAAAAGCCACTGGAAGTTGCTCAAGCTGAATTCTGGAAAAGAGTGAAAAAAGACGAAAAATTGGGTTTTGACCAAAATTGAGCTTTTCTGCCAATAACATATTTTGACATATTTGACACAACATAAAAATGTTTTACCAAGCCGAAGTGGAAATGTTTTATTTAAGTTATTTTCTAACCTTGCTTTGGGGTAGCAAAGATCATATTGGGCAAAGATCCAGTTTAACAAACACCCCAGTAAATGTAGTCAGTCTGCTTAAAGATGTCTAAAACGTCTTAAGTGTGTTTTTCTCATGCTTTGAACAAGTTTTTGGATTATTTGCCATAGCAAAATGGACGTAAGGATGATTAGTTAAGTTTGCAACATCACATCCTGATGAAAACAGAGCAGTGCACTTACACACTCCATACAGATGACAGCAAACAATGTTTTAAAATGTTGAAATGGCCTAATAGAAAGACGTTAACGTGTAGAACTCTATGCCAATGGCGTTGAGTGGCAGCCAAGGCATGGTTAGAAAGTAACCTAAATAAAAGTAAAAATAAAATAAAAATAAAAATTTCTTTAGGATGGTAAAATATTTTGTTTTCTTAAATTAGAGATATGTTATTAATGGCAGTACAACTCAAATTTGATTTCTTGTCTTTTTTTCCAGAATTCTGTCACAGTGACATTTGAGTTTTCAAGGACTGCGATACACATATTTAACTTACACAATGTCTAGCTCCTGCTTGTCGGTTGGGGTAATAAAGGCACAACATACTCATTCTGCTCCTCCTCGCCTGGGCAAAACCTAATTTCATTGGCTTGAACCTCCACCCGTTTCTCCAAGTAGGCTGCTAATTGGCTGAGCTTCTCTGTGTCCTCCTCTGGCTTATCCTTTGGCTCAAAATAGGGGGAGCATTTGAATGTATTTGACATGCAGGGCACCAGCTGCACCATCTCGCTGGTGGCCACTCCATGCACACAGGTGTAGAATTCCTGAGTGGTGGGCGGAGCACTGGTATTTGTAGGGGCAGGGTTTACAGTCATGCTGTACTCCATACCTGGGAATGAGAGCAGCTCCGGTTGCATGTGGCTTTTCGCTGGCCAAGCCCACACTGGGGTCTCAGGGGTCATGGTCACCTCACAAGACTCTTTGCTACAGTAGGAAGGGTCTTGGCAGTAATGATTGGGACTATCGGGGGTGTGAAGTAGCTGTTGGTCTTCAGTGCAGGCAGGGCTCTGCAAACCTTGTGGATCCTTATCCTCCTGGATGCTAGACCTAGAGCTCAGTTGAGATAATGAGACATTTTCGTCCATGCTGACCCGGTACACTGACTCCCCACAGTAGTGTGGTGCCTTATAGCCTTGCAGGGAAGAAAAATGTTGATTAATTTCATCCATTTTGCCTTTCTGAAAGTAAACACAGAGAGAGAGAGAGAGAGAGAAACATGCAGTAAGGGGACAAAAATAATAACAATAAAAAATAGATAGATGCAGCTTCCCACACATCATTTTCAGACCATCCCTTAATGTATATATATGTCTGCACTCATTTCCCCTCATCTCTTGGCTCAAACATGTCCATCCTCACTCCAAAACATTGTGGCAAGTGTTGCAACAGTCTGCAAGTGACAGTGATGGTCTATGCACCATGACACTGTTAATATTATACACTGTATGAGAAAGACTTTGTTGATATACATGTAATGTGTGTCTATGATGTGGCAAGCGAGCAAGCATTTGAAGACATTAAGGCACAGAAAGCTCTTTTCTCAATAGTTTTATTTTATTTAATTGTGTAAAACATCAGTCTTTTCTGTCTCCCCTGTGGCAGGCCTATGCCATAGCAAGCAGTTGTGTGGGCGAACTGGTATTCACAAAACAACAGCTGAAAACAAGCTCTTTTTAAACCCTTGGCAGTTATTTAGCCAAGCTGCACAGAAGATTGGAAAAAAAGTCACTTGGTCTAATGAATTTCGATTTCAGCTGTGACATGCAGATGATAGGTTTGTAATTTGGTGACAACAGCATGAATCCAATGACCCAACCTGCCTTGTGTCTACGGCTCAGTGTAGTGGTGGTATAATTGTGTGGGGAATGTTTTCTTGAACCATGTTAGTAAGAGTGCTTAGTAACAGAGAGCATGAGGTGCACACAAAGCTATTTGTAATTGTAAAGCAATGATTCGAGGGTGCAGAGTATCTTCCACATGAGTGTTTGCTGTCTTTTTCGGGCTACACATACCTCCAGGTGAGTCAAATTTTATTTTGAGACTTGGGGGGGGGCAAAAATAAGATGCCTGCTCCCACTGCTGTGATTGGTCACTTTCAACCAATCCCCTTTCTTTCAGAAACAGACCCAAATCTCATTAAATGTAAAGTGGCCAGTTAGTGTATATAGTGTATACAATGTATGTGTGTGTGTGTGTGTGTGTATGATAATGCCAATAACACTCCCCTTGTGTGATTGTGGGGAGAATTGTGCGGCCTTGCTGGAGGTAAATACCTTCAGAAGCATGGGATCGATTCCTCTGATGCAGGGTTTGGGGACAGGCGGCAGGAGAAAAGATTTTATCCTGTAGAGAGGACAGAATCAAAGAGTACCTTCAGAGTGGCTGTGTTTCTAAGCACTGTTTACACACACTGAATTAACAAGTGCGAGTGCATGAGTATTGATCCATGACCATTAAATGCGAATTGCTTTTTATTACTTGTTGCTTAACAATCACAGTAAATTGGCCTGTGTTATTTATCTGCATCTGTATTACGTAGAGAATCAAGTGAGATTATTGGATGGTAGGTGTTGTGCTATTTTTATATATATGTATAAGTATTGCTGAAGAAATCAAGCATGCACACACACACACACACACACACACACACCCCTACTGCTCTCCTATTGTCTGTGTCTGGTTGGACTTTCAATGACTGCATTTGTTCATTTCAAATGTATAGCTTTTGTAGTAAAATGAGACCTTTAACACTTGAATATAGTGGCACACTATAGCTTTGTATTTTAGTTTTTACCGTAAGTTTAAGTGTTGAGAGACAGATGTGTGTTCCTCACCTCTTGCCATGTGGAATGACCCCAAATCCAATGATGAGCATGATTATGACTACAATGGTAGTCAGTAGTATAAGAGCATATAAAATGTGATCTGAAAGAGAGAGGGGGGGGGGGGGGGAGTGGTTACCATGGATACTCTAACACATGACTGAAGCCTTTAATTCTATAAGTTCTTCTATTGACCAGTCTAGGCATGACTGGATCCAGAATAAACCTTACATTTAGCAAAATGTGTGTGTAATCTTTAAGGTGGTAGCAGATGACTTGAGCCAAAATGTTTCTGCATGATAATTCATACACTTTGTAGGACACTGATTACAAACACACAAGCAACCAGTTAGAGAGGGTGTCTACGCACCCCTGTTAAAATCGCAGGTTTTTGTGATATAAAATAAAAATGAAACCAAGATAAATCATATCAGAGCTTTTCCCACCTTTAATGTGATTATGGCAAGCAACAAAATTCAAGTGAAAAACAAATAGAAACATTTTAGGACTTACAAAAGAAAAAGTAAAAACTTAAAATAACCAGGTTGTGCAAGTGTACATATCCCTTTATCATGGTCATGTGACTGTGCTCAGAATTAACCAGTTACATTCAAACTCAAGTCCACAAGTAATTTTCACACACCTGTCATCAATGAAGTGATTCTGATTAACCCCAAATAAAGATTTTCTGGATTTTCTTGACATGTGAATCATGGTGGTGGTAGCATCATCCTATGGGGCTGCTTCTCTTCAGTTGGAACTGGGGCTCTAGTCAAGATAGAGGGAATCATGGATAGCTCCAAATATAAATCTATTTTTTTTTAAAGGGGGCTGTGCACACAAGATCCCCTCACAATTTGATAGATCTGGAGCATTTTTGCAAAAGAAGAATGAAATAAAAAAAAGCCAGAAAGCCTGGCTGTTGTGTTAAATGCAAAAGGGACTTTAACAAAGTATTAGTTAATGGGTTTGCACAATTCTGCAACCAGGTTATTGAAAGTTTTCACTTATTCCCCCCTCAGAAAAACCTGTAATTTTTAGACTTTTTATATCCACTGTACTATTTCAGTATATTTATTAATGTGGCCAATCAATGCTATAATCATTTGTTCCTGACAAGAGGTTAAAACCCAAACACTTGAAAGAGAAAGAGGAAGCACCGGCAAAAATATGGCTAACAGTTGCCATGGCAACACACAAGCCTTCACAGCAGCAAAATCACATGGACATGCACAAGCAGGAGTGACGTCATGACAAGACACAGATGATGAGTAGGAGAAACCTGAGAGCTCAGGAATGCTTCACAACAACAAGTCATAAAGCAAGTCATCACGGCTACATAATCCATGCTGTCACGTATTCAGTGCCAGGAGTTCAATGATTTGTGGAGTATTTATGTTTGAATTGAATGGCACATGAGAAATGTGCTTTCATTGTTACTGTGTTCACAATTTAAAAAAAAAAACATAAAAAGTTCATATAATACCTGTGCGTATGTGATTTTTAAAACTACAGATTTTATTAAAAATAAACTGTGTGTGTGTGTGTATATACCAGGCAGGTGTCTAGAAGGAATGACAATGTTAATTGGAGAGCTCCATGTGCTCCACAGGTGGTTGTTTTTTGAGCGGCAGCGCACTTGGACCTCATACCTCCCTACTGACAAGCCTAGAAGCTCCAGATGAGGTTCACGTAGCCGCTTCTTGACCTGTAGGGGGAGACAGCCAGCCAAACACACACACACACACAAGTAAATCACTGTAGTTTCATGTCATTTTTAATCTCATGTCATTTTAATCTTCAGTCATTTCATTACATAATGATAAATCACTGTGCTTCTTAAGCACAAACCCATAAGTGTTCAAGTGAATTGAGATCTGGTGACTGCGATGGTCATAACATATGATTTACATAATTTTCATACTCATTAAACCAACCAGTGAGCCCTCGTGACCTGTGGATGAAGAGAGCACTCAAATGCGGTATAGAAATGTTTCATCATAAGATAAAGGTGATCATTCAGTATAACTGTTTTGGTTTGTGCTTGCAAGGGGACACGTGGACACAAACCAAACCAGCAAAATAAATTCCCCCACCACATAATAGAGCCACTGGTTTTCGTTTAATTTGTCATCTTTTCCCACATGCATCTCCGTACCTTCCAGTTGTTAGGCTCAGAGGCAGCTCTGTAACGTAGCTCATAGATGAGAGTAATCCACCCAATTTGGACATGCTGGGCGATGGGGTACTGCCAGGACACGAGTACGGTGCGACCTGCTTCACCCTTGGTCATGTTCATTAAAGTGTATGTGAGGTTAAAAGGTGGATCAATTTCGACTGTGAACAGAGACATAGAAACCCTTAAGCAAAAAGCATGCAGTCACCATTCAAACATTTTACATCTTGGATAACTTTAAACCAAATTTTGAGTCCTTGGGGCCTTACCAATTTCGGCCACGTCCAAACAGTGCTCATTAGAGGTGAAGGAACCACTGCTGCTGTGTGCCGTTACATTCATGCAGTACACCTCCCAAATCGCTGTGTGCTCTGTGTCAAAGTAACAGCTGTTTGGTCCGCCGCTCACATAGTCCGGACATTCTGTTGGAGGCCCGTTGCTGAAAAGCAAGACAGTATTCCACATCAGTAGCTCAATGAGAAGTTACTGAAAAAGATTTTTATTTCTTCAGTAACTTTTTTATTACTTTTTTTTTTAAGAATGTTTTATTTCTCCATCTTTTCCGTAGGATGGTCCTCTACAAAACCACTAACAAAAAATAAATCAATAAAACATATAACACATCATAACAAGAAGATATTATTATACATGGTCTACATCGACAGAGATGTCATGCTTTCAGGTGGTGTAGTGAACCTGTAGTGGAAAAGTCTTTGTCGAAATTTTTACTCTTGAACTGAAAGTGCCATTTTTGTAAATGTATTCTTTACCTAGGCAAGGGCAGATGCTGTGGTTCTATGATGGAACATATTTAACACATACAACATTCATGGATTCGCACAACCTTGGACCCATTTATCAAGCTGGATACAAACGGATGTATTCGTAAACTGCTCATAACAACGTTTAAGTAAGACATTTGGTATTCATGAAAATCCAGTAATTTAGGAAAAACGTACATGTCCTACTCGTGCTCCTGAGTGAGTGTTAATTTACACTCAATAAGACTAACTAATGTAAACCTCGATTGACTGACGCTTTTATATACGGAATATGGAATATATAAAAGTGTCAGTCAATCGAGGTTTACATTAAAACTAAGAATACCACTGAGAAACTTTTGTGAAACCCAGTTATTTAGCATTACTATTAGCATTAATTAAAGAATGCGAAAAATAAAGAAAGTGAGCCAACACAAACCCATAAATTAAGACAAATAAAACTAGTCGTTCTATTTTAACAAAAGAAATGGCGCTGTATAAACGGAGGACAGGACAGTTTGTCTGCGCACAGCTGTAAGCCATAAACAAATGCCTCAGCTAATGGAAGACTTTTAACACTGTGCAACACTTGCAGAGACACTTAAAACAGTTTTAAAAATGGCACTTTCCCTGTGTGATGTGCTTGGCCTATGATCACCTGTGTAGATTATAGATATTTTTTTCTCCTGTTTTTATGTCAGACCACTTTCTTTTCACCTCACTTAATTCACTCCTAATTCACATTTTCTGTACTTTGTCTCTTGATTTGAACCTTTTCAGGTATTGTCACACTGTTAGACAATATACATTTTTATTGGCATTGACATGAGTCTAAATAACTTTCACTTTTACCTTTTTTTTTTTTTTTTTGCCATTTACTCGTCATTTCAGCTGTGTGAGCTTTGCCTTTTATGGAGTTTTTTGGGAGACACCAAATGCAAATCAGCTGTGCCATGCATGTGCCTGGTAATTTGCAGGTGATTGACATTCATACATTTTCAGGAAAATCAGTTTTGTAAATCTGGCAGAAAGGATAAGTTTGGTTTGGCTCACGAAAACATTTACACACAACTTGATTAAAATATTGATAAATGAGGCCCAATGTTAACATGGTTTGAAAATCACTGGACATGTTTGCTCAGTTGTGCACACAGAGGAATACACTTACAAATCTAAGCTAACATTTTCTGATTTGTTTAACAGTCAATTTTGCGTTCAGTTGTTCTCACGGTCAAATGCAGCTAGCTAAATTAGGTTAAAATATGAATGGGGCAGCATGTAATGCTCAACATGGTGGTTGTATTACGTAAATACTTTTTTGTGCGTGTTATTGGAGCCAAAGGCCACACATTTTTTTGTCAGATTAACATTGTTAAACATGGATTTAACAGTGATTTCAAATCCATGTTTGAAACGTCATCTTGTTGATCTGTTTCTGGTGTGTGGGTCTCTCCCCATTCAAACAGCTAGATCCTTGGCCTTGTAAGACTGAAAATAACTGTCCAGGGGCATCGCCAAGACTTTGATTTAATTTTCTGGCCAGTGCTAATTAGCTAGCTACGTATGTCACTCTTTGATACAAGAGCTAACCCTATTTTAATAAACTTGCTGTGTTTTATTTATATTACTAGTGAGTGAACACAAGTAAAGAAATCACAAATGCACAGCTGATGAAGTTGGGACATATAATGACATATAATTGTGGGAAGTGTTGAATGTGAGGCCTTTTATGTACATTTTCAGTGAAAATGCTAGCCAGCGAAAACAGGTACAGATATACAGTCAGGTCCATAAAAATTTGAACATTTGGACAATTGATTTTTCAGCCTAATGATGGCTTGCTTCACTGGTCAGAGACAGCTCTTTGGACTTCATATTGAGAGTTAACAGCAACAGATCCCAAATGCAAATGCCATACTTGAAATCAACTCTAGACCTTTTATCTGCTTATTTTTTTAAGCTAAACAATGAGCAGCCAATTGTCCAATTACTTTCAGTCCCTTAAAAAGGGGGAAAGAGTGTTGTCCCATAAAAAGTACTTTAATTCCTACACCGTTCACCAGCTTTGGATGTACCGTACATACCCTCAAATTAAAGGCTGCTCTTTGAGCTCATATTCATTATTTTATTTACACTGTGATTATTATTTTATTTATACTGCAGACAAAATATCAATAACTTTGTCAATGTGCAAATATTTATGGACCTGACTGTACATGTGGTAATTTTCATACTATCCTTACAATATTTAATATTGTTACATACCTGTTTCTAACAAATGTTTCTGAGGTGTACCTCAACTGCAAGATTAAAGAGCAGACTATACTGCTGCCATGAACAGTTTAAACATTTTACCCAGCCTTACCCAAGGGTGTAGATGAGCCTGTAGGTGATGTTGTCATCTCCTTGAAGACTGTTGTCAAGGGGATGCCACCAGCAAGTGAAGGTTTCCATGTTCGGGGAGCGGCAGTAATATATGTATGGCCTTGAGCCATCTGCAGAAATAATGAGGCAAATGGGCTTGTAGACATGGGAACTGCTGAAAAGGTCAGCTGCAAGCTATGATCTGAAGTGTGGAACAGTGTGGCAGCCTGTTTCATTTCATTCAGGACAGCCTGATATGATACAACTGCACTGTATAACTAACAATCAATAACTTTTAGAAGCTGGTGAATATAAATTACAGCTCATCATTATTTTATACGAGGCCTCATTGCCAGAGCTCTGTGAGCACTTTTTATGTACTGACGCCTACAAACACTTTCAGCATCATAGCAACTCATTGGTTTGCATCCTGATTATCCTAAAATAAGAAACTGCATTTGTAATCCACCAATCAATCAAAGTTAGATTTCATTTCCAATGTCCTTAATCCACTGCTTAAGACTTGCTAGCTAATGCTAGCACCAATGTTAATCTGTCTCCGATTCGGAGAAGAAAAGCAGGAACAATTCATCAGAACAGGTTTAACCTCATTTTGTTGAGGTGCTATTAAATCAAAAAAGTTCAAAGTAAGCATTATCAAGTTTGGTGGCTGTGTATGGTGTACTACAAGCAATAAAATCTCAGTATACTCAAGATGAAGGATCATTACTGGGTCTACATCAATATAATAATATAATAATGATGGTTTCAGATAGTCTGAGACTTGTTACAAACATAAGTTGTAGCATGTTCTGTAATTTTACACTAAAAACTCCAGGTTGCACCAGTTCTGTCTAAATGTGTGTTCCTTTTTCAATCATGCTTAACAGATGTGGAAGCACTGACACTTTCTTCAGTTTGTAGTAGGGGTCAATCCACCTATAAATGTGTGATATCTCAATCAATACAATTACTCAGTTACCACTGTTTAGAAGTTTAGGATAGGATAATCAGGATAACTTTAAAACTAGACTGGGATCATCAAAGAAAATTAAAACTGAATAAAGAGTTTTCAGGTTGGTTGAACCTCTTTATACCACGTCTTTAAGTTTACCACAATATTGATGACTTGCAGCTGTATTAATACTAGCCAATGCCCCGATTGTTGCATGTTTAAGATGGTATTAAAAAATCATCAAGTATTTAAAGTAATAGCTCTGCAAGAGGGCTTTTAGATCATGCAATTGTTATCAGTATATGTATATATATCTGTATATCTGTATATCAATACGTATGTTTGTATGTATGTTTGTATGGTCACCCTTGAGTAGTTTAAGCTAGCTAAGTTCAGAATCAGTCTAGAGCTATTAGTTACATTAAAATGATGTTTGTGTCATATTTAAAGATGACATCTAAATACATAAAGTCCTAGCATGTGGACAGGTTAAATCGACAATATGGTTCCCAGTGGTACTTAGTGCTTAAGACTAAATTGTAAAGGCAAGACCTAAAGACTTGTATTAGTACTGAGAATCCAATTGCTATGAACCAACAGGCAGCACTCCTTCAATTAAAGGTTTGATATGGAAGATATGCTACAATCACACTGATTTATGAGAACATGCACATACTGTACATACACAGATGTACACAAATAAAGGAAGAAATCTTCCTGGGGTGAAGGACTGCAGACACACATTCCTATAACCTCGTGACTGAGACTGATTGCAGCCGCAGGAAATTGAATGTGAGCCACCATGTGAGTGAGACTGTGAGTCATATCTAACCAGTTATGCTTGGAGCATTATGTTCAGTTCAGGTCAAAATGACCCATAAATAGCAAGCAATTTAAAAAAAAAAAAAAAAAAAAAAAAAAAGTGAAGCAATGATTTTATATGCTTCGTATGCTTCTTATATGCAAATTCTAAAAGCATAAAAAGAAATTCATGCCACATGCATTCAGGCTCAGGTAATTTTGGCCTGACAGTAAGACGATTACATAAAAATCCATAAAAAAATAACTCAGTCTATCGCTAGAATTTTGTGTATATTGCTAAAGACAATAAGAAACAAATCTTATACCTTAGGACTAATATAATAATCAATGACACACTATTACCATAGTGCTAAGTGTTATGTCTGATGCAGGAACTGCAGAGAGTACTATGACCTGTTGACTGCTTAGGGGAATGTTGCATTTTGAATTTTCAACAGTTTCTTTGATGATGAAATGGTCGTCTGAGAATATGATCCAGAAACAAATAGTAAAATACAGTGCTGTGAAAAAGTATTTGCCCCCTTCTTGATTTCTTCCATTTTTTGCATGTGTGACACTTCATTCTTTCAGATCTTCAAACAAAATTTTATATACGGCAAAGACAGCCCAAATAAACACAAAATACAGCTTTTTAAATGACTGTTTCATTTATTGAAGGAAAAAAGGTTATCCAACACCAACTGGCCTCGGTGAAAAAGTAACTGCCCCCTTAGTTACTAAATCAACCAATTAACCAAATTTAATGAATAATTGAGTTCACTTAGACTAGAAACTAGACCTGAATGTCACATAAATAGAAATTTTTACAGCAATGTTAAGTAGGCAAAAAGGTCTCAACAACCAGCACACTGTGTCACAAACAAAAAAAAATTCACAAGAGATGATAAAGAAAGTTATTGAAGCATATCACTCTGGAAAGGGTTACAAAGCCATTTCTAAGGCCTGGGACTCCAGTGATCCACAGTGAGAGCCATTATCAGAGAAAGCCTTGAACAGTGGTGAATCTTCTCAGAAGTGGAAGGCCTACTAAAATTCCTTCAAGAGTGCATCGAGGACTCATGCAGGAAAATCAGTAATCAGTTATCAGGATTACTGTCATTCTGTCATTTATTCCAATACTGTGTCATATATAATTATTTTTTTTGGTAGACTGCAATGTGTGTGTGCATATATAAGGAAGTATCCAGATGAAATAGAACGCATGTTTTGTTAGACGTCCTTTGTCATTTAATGGTAGGCATTGATCAGTGACAAGCAGCTTTTTATTCTGCATGCATTTTTGTTTAATTAGCTTTCTGATGGGTTATAGCCATAGTATGTGCTCCAGTAATTGGAAATATTAATGTAGTAACTTAAATAAAGCATAATGTCAATATCATGAGTAACTTGTAGATAGTAACTGTGATATGGAAATTTAATTTTCCATTTTCCATATCTAACAAAAACACCATGGCCATTGGTTGTATCTGTACTTACTGATCTGCAAGTCCCATTATTTTATAAATATGAAACAGCTCCATGACGTTTCTAACTCATTAACTTCAAAACATGCGCACTCACTAAAGCAATGTGAGGCATGAGCGCTGTAAAAGCTTTGCTCTGACCTTGGCCTGACTCACCTCCTTCATGGGCTGCAGAGTGTGAGGACTCTGGGGAAGCTCCAGCATGGCTCCACCAATAAAGTAAGAGGAGCAGGAGCTGCAGCATCACTCCTCAAACACCAGTAAGTCCTGGAAAAAAAAGCAAATACAGCTTAGCTTTGGTATGCTATGACATGCATGCTCAATTGGATTCAGGTCAGGTGATTGAACTGGCCATTGCAGAACATTCCACTTCTTTGCCTTAAAAAGTCTTGGGTTGCTTTCAAAGTATACTTCCAGTTACTGTCCATTGTTCAGCATTTGACTGAAACTGAGCAGATAATATAACCCTATATGTACACTTCAGAATTCATGCTGCTGCTTTTGTCAGCAGTCACATCATCAATAATTACAAGGGTAACAGTTCCATTGGCAGCCATACATGCTCACGCCATAAGACGAGGTGGTATGCTTTGGATCATGAGCAGTTCTTTCCCTTCTCCATAAACTTCTCTTCTCATCATTCTCGTACAAAATGGTCTTTGTCTCCAGAATTGTTCTGGATTGTTCCAGCTTTTTTTTTTTTTTTTTTTTTAAGATTTTGTTTGTTGCAAACTCTAATCTGGTCTTTCTGTTTTTGATGCTTACCAATGGTTTACATCTTGTCTCTGTATTCACTCTGGTGAAGACTTCTCTTGACTGTTGACTTTAACACAGATATGCCTACCCCCTCGAGGGTGTTCTTGATCTGGCCAACTGTTGTGAAAGGATTTTTATTCACCAGGGAAAGAATTTGTCTGTCATCCACCACGGTCGTTCCTGAGGTCACCAGTGCATTCATTCATTTTAAGAATGTACCGAATTGTTGATTTGGCCACATCTAATGTGTTTGCTATCTCTCTGGTGAGTTTGTTTTGATTTTTCAGCCTAATGATGGTTTGCTTCAATGGCAGAGACAGCTCTTTAGACTTCATATTGAGAGTTAACCGCAACAGAATCCAAAAGCAAATGCCACACTTGAAATCAATTCTAGACCTTTTATCTGCTTACTTATAAACAGATAAAAAGGGGGGGGGGGACCACATTATAATACTCTCAAATTAAAGCTGAATGAAAACAAAGAAAGGAAAGAATTGTTCTAAAGTGATACACCATCCTAGGCAGTCATGGATCTCTTTTCTAATTACAATGCCACAACCATCCTGTGGCAGGGAAGTGGAAGCTACTGCTGGGCCCTTGAGCAAGGCCCTTAACCCTCAACTGCTCAGTTGTATAAATGAGATAATTGTAAGACGCTCTGGATAAGGGAGTATGCCAAATGCCATAAATGTAAATTTAAAATCTCCATCCTAAAACATATTAATTAATTTTCAGCCTGGCATGTTATTGTTTCAAACCATTTGAGCCTATGGCAAAGATACAAGCCCAAAAGTAAAAAAAAAAAGAAAAAAAAGGAAAAAGTGTTTGTTTATGACTAAGCATGATTGTACAAATTTGACTTGCTTTGAATTCACAGTGATTCTGAAGATTTTCTTCCTTAACCCTTTTATCAACATAGTCTAACAAACATGGACACACAATTAATTATGCCATAGAGCTAATACAATGATTCTGCATGTACAAATAAGGCAGAGAAAAACGGTTATAAAGTAAATCAAACTTGAGCCAGGATCAGATTTGAGTTTTAGTATACAAAATCATCAGCATAAACCCCTTACACCAGTGACATAATAAAAGACTCAAGGTGTTTAGCCAGGGAGCAAAGCAGCATCAGGCAGTTTCATGATGTACAGAAAAGGTTAATCGAATCATACGTGTGTATATAAAAGGAAGAGTATACAGATAAAGAGTATGTACTATTACAAGTGTGCGAGTGTCGGAGTAAATTAAGATCTATGAGTTACAGCAGTCTCAGCAAGGAAAAGGCATTTTATCCTGTTAATCAACACCACCAAATATTCATGTGATCACCATAGCCTCACACTGACCATTTGTACAGACAAGCACAAAGCCTCCACGCAGTAGGTATTAATCTTTTTTTAATTACCTGATCCCTGAAAGTTATTTGCTAGCACTGAGAGCCGAACCACATTAAAATACTGAAAGCCAATCATAAACAGCAGTTCAAGAATTTGAGTGAAAAATAGGCATACTTTAATGGATTTTACAAGTTCTAAAGTGCTCGAGAACATCCATCAGTTTATAAAGTGAGAAAAGCTTATGCACCAGATAATCCAAACACATTTCGGTACATCTTCGTCTCATCTGTCCACGGGATATTGTTCCAGCTTTTTTTTTTTTTTTTGCAAACTTTAATCTGGTCTTTCTGCTTTTCACACTTACCAATGGTTTACATCTTGTGGTAAACCCTCTGTATTCACTCTGGTGAAGACTTCTCCTGATTATTGGCTTTGGCACAGATACGCCTACCTCCTGCAGGGTGATCTTGATCTGGCCAACTGTTGTGAAGGGTTTTTTTTTTTTTCAACAGGGAAAGAATTCTTCTGTCATCCACCAGCATTCTTTGTTTTAATAATGTACCAAATAATTGATTTGGCCACACCTAATTTTTTTGCTATCTCTCTCATTTGTTTGTTTGCTTTGCTTTTTTTCAGCCTAATGATGGCTTGCTTCACTGGCAGTGACAGTTCTTAGGACTTCATTTTTAGAGTTAACAGCAACAGATAATCCAAACACAGCAAAATACTAATGCACTCATATATGGTCCAGAGTGCAGTGCATATGTTTTATACATATAAATATATAAATATATATTTAAGCTGCATACTGTTGCCATTTTGCAAGACCCCAGCAATCAAATGTGCATTGAGGCTTAAAAGCTTATCAATTACAATAAGACCAACAAGAGATTTTGTTCCCTAACAATCATCAGATTGTACTGACATGAGTGATAATCTTCTCTGTCTTCAAACAATAATGGAATGACCTTACAATCCTAGCGAAGTGAACTCAGAATTGGGGTAGCAATTCTCTCCATTTTTCACAAACTCCTAAAACATGTCCTTTGTCTGGCTTTTATTTACTCTGTATCCCACATCCCTGAGGAGTAAAGGTCAGTCTAGGACACAAAAATATTTAGCTGCCACCTAGGCGATGTCAAAGCCTAACTTCAAAACACCAGCACTGTGCAACCTAGAAGCAAGCCCATATAGATATTTATACAGTAAAGTTTTCCACAGGATCTTACAGGGGTTTGTAACAAACTGATTAATTAGACAGGTTTGTCATACACCAAAGCTACTTTTGTTTGCCGAACCCTGTACCCATCCCTTGTAAATTATGCATCCATTTTGGCCTATTGATAGTTAAAGCTCTAGTAATTTTCAAAAAAATGAGAATTTGTATTCAACATGGATTTGATTGCTTTTGAGTCTAACACTGAGTTCATCATAAAAGGCCTTTATTCACTGCAAGATTACAAAAATTACATAAGAAGATTTTTTTTAAATCTTTGCAAAAACAGGGTTTAGCAGAACTAAAGATGAGACCGTCTTAGAAGCAGACATATTTCTCAGGCCAAATAAACTGAAATACATACCTAGTAGACTCGCTTTTAGTGAAACCAGATGCAGCCAGATGCTTTTGCAAATATAAACATGGGTGAAAGTTGGACCCTACCAACTCTTCTTAGAGGAATGATGGCTGAGCTTTTTCCAAGTACTCCTTCTGATCTTTAAGAATTACTTTTCAGTATTCAGTAAAAGACAACATATTTAGCTTTAAAGAACTTGCATTTGTGCTAAATGAATTGTAACTGAAATATACACATTCAACTTGTACTAGGTAAACTACTTTAAAAAAAAAAAAAGGAAAAAAAAAAAGAAAAAAAACAAGCACTATAAATGAATCAAGCTGCTCAATGTTCATGCCACTCCTTTGGGTATGATGACCTGAAAAATTCCAATCAATTTTCATACATCAAGATCCAATGGCCTGATATTCCCTCATATTTATATTTCATCAGCATTCAATCTTCTCCTAAATCGGCTAATGGATCTCTGTATTGACCACTGCACTCACTGTTTACCATTAGCAGAACATGCAGAGTGTTAGTTAATCACGGGCTAATGCATTATTGCTCTGAGCACAAGAGAAAATGTTACTTAACTGATATTTATTAAACAGTGTATTTATATATATTGGAGTTGAAATGAAATAGTGCAGACTTTAAATTAATTTGAAGCTTTAATTTGAGGGTAGACACATCCAAATCAAGTGAACGATGTAGGAATTAAAGCACATTTTATATGTGATCCCCCCTTTTTAAGGGACCAAAAGTAAATTGACAATTGGCTATTCAGCTGTTCCATGGCCAGGTGTGTTGTTCCCTCATTATTGCACTTAAAAGGAAGCAGATTATAGGTCTAGATTTGATTTCAAGTGTGGCATTTGCATTTGGATTCTGTTGCTGTTAACTCTCAGTTTGAAGTCTAAAGAGCTGTCTCTGCCAGCGAAGCAAACCATCATAAGGCTAAAAAATCTAAACAAACCCATCAGAGAGATCGTAAAGACATTAGATGTGGCCAAACCAACAATTTAGTACATTCTTAAAAAGAATGAATGCACTGGTGACCTCAGGAACACCAAAAACCCTGGGAGACCACTGCAAACAACTGTGCTGGATAACAGAAGAATTCTTTCCCTGGTGAAGAAAAACCTCTTCATAACAGTTGGCCAGATCAGGAACACCTTCTAGGAGATAGGTGTTTATGTTTCAGAGTCAAGAATCAAGAGAAGCCTTCACCAGAGTAAATACAGAGGGTTTACCACAAGATGTAAACCATTGGTAAGTGCCAAAAACAGAAAGACCAGATTGCAGTCTGCTAAAAATTCTAAAATTTTAAACTCAAATTTAAAATTTTCTATCCCCAAACGTTGTGGTCTAGACACTCTTGAAAGACCCTATCTCAAACACAACAACCTCGTAGGCATTAACTACAACCCAGTCATTTTAACACCCTGAATGGGCTGTTCAGAAAATCATCTTAACCTGCACATATTGGTGTATAAGAGCAGGTAGCATTACTACATTACTACATTACACTAATCAGTGCAAAAATCAGGCTTTGAAAGTACCTTCATCATGCTGTCCAACAAAATGTCTGTAACATCATATTACTGGATCATTTATAGCTATGAACAAAAAGTTATTCTATCTGAAATACTTGCTCAATACATTCTTTCATTACTCAGTGAGCTGTAAAACATTAGTGTACACTAATAATATTAGTATAATGAAAGTTATTATAAGCAGACATTTTAATGTAGGCATAGGTGTGCTGACATGGGTGTGTTGAATTATAATTGAACCCATTCTTTGCGGAAAAGAACGTCATCTTTGGGCGAAAGCCACATGTCATGTGTCAAAGCTTTCATATAAAGAAAATGTTCCCTTTCCTATTTAAAAGTGCCGTCCCACTTCAATTCAGTTTATTTGTATAGCGCTTTTTGCACTTGTTATGTAATAAGTAAAGAATAAAACATGACAGGGTGTGCTGCTATAGAAAAACAATCAGTGACAGAGTAGTGTCTTAAGTGTTTTATTTCTCTTACACCACAGCAATTTGCCAATGGTTACATTTTTTTAATTAATTAAAGAACAAGATGTACTTTTTTTTTATCTTTAATTTATTTATTCTTTAATTTATAGTTACATTTAATGTCGTGGAATGTTGTTCCCTCGCCAGCCTCTATTTCTTCTCTCTCTTATAGTTAATAAGACAAAAAACCTGCAGCTTGCTGTGTTACCAAGAACCGGGAAAGCTTCCAGAAGACGGAAAGTTGCTGTTACAAAGCACTGACACATGTTCATGTAAGTAGCCAAACCACACAGATAAAGGTCATGTGCAATTCAGCTGTCGTGACACATACGGAGTTTATG
>CM075028.1:6189320-6203667 GCA_037576675.1 Pangasius sanitwongsei
TCATCTTACTTTTTTTGTTTGTGTAAAGCGGCTTTGAGACAATGACATTGTAAAAAGCGCTATACAAATAAACTGAAAAAAAAAAAAAGAAAAAAAAAGTATTAGACAAAAAAAGCCGATTTAACTAGCAAAAAAGCAAAACAGACCTGTTTGATTAATTATTAGAGTCAGTGAGAGGAGGAGAAAAGGGAGACTGTCCTAAATCGAGTACAGTCCAGAACTACATTTTTTAACAAACAATGGTCCCTTGTTTGACCCTGAGCTCGGGTTTATGTCTGTGTGGACTTTTGTTTATTCTTCATCTTGTCATCTGTCTTTTTGCTTTCCTCCCAGCATCCCAAAAAACAGGCTGGTAAGTTATTTGGTGAGTCTAAATTGCCTCTAAGTGTGAATCACTTATGTCCCATCCATGGTGTATTCATAAAGTGATTAAAATGGAAGTGGAGTGGTTACTGAAGATGAATGAAAGAAAAAAACAATCAGGTTCAATAACAAACAGGATCCACCAGTTGCAGAAGGACAGGGCCCACTGACACAAGAATCATGATGATGGAATGAGAGTGGAGGAGAAGAAGTCTCTAACAGAAGTATTAACATTCCTGTCCTCTCTTGTCCACCCATCCTGAAGCCTTGTCCACATCCTACATCCTCATTAGTGCTATAGTGCTTAATAATGACTAAGATCTAGCACAACCAGGGCTGTGGCAGACCTCTAATGGGCAAATATTAACCATCGGCATGCTGCATGGAAGAATCGCACTTGTCCATTGGACTGGTTGATGGACACAGCAGGCTGTCTAAGAGGACACTCATCAGACTCTGTTAACGCCAATCATGTTGGTCAAGGGTCACCACCAGCAAATTTAAATGAAAAATCAACCAATCAGCATTGATTTGGTGCCTCCATGCCCTCATTCCCCACTAGCTCATTTGACACAAGGAAGAAAAGCATTTTTACTGTGTGTAAGTTGACTATAAAATGTATAAAGTATAAATGGCTCTATGCTCTAAAGGGAGTATAGAAACCAATTAAAAAAATAAGATCACATAAATAAATCTCCAAAACAAGCAAAGTGTAATCCCCATACTAATACCAATACCCAACAATACCTTGATGATTCGGATGCATCTTAGGACCAACGCTAACTATGTACTGTATAAGTAGACATGTAGCGTTTGTCAAAGGAAACACGAAGAAACAATATACTCAAATGCACAAATAAAATACACATTATACACACACTAGAGAAAACAAAGTTAACGAAGGTTGTGCAAGACTAAGAAACCAACAAGAACAGGCAATGAGACCAAACACAACTACAGTACCACAGTATATGCACAACATGGTAGACTTTAATTAGACACACTTGATAAGAATAAAAGGTTGGAAAGATGAAATTCAGTGAACATAAAGTGGGGTGGAGAAAACAATACCAAAAGAAAACAGAAGCACCTAATTGCCCTCAGGTTCCGCTTGCTGGTAGATGGTGAGGTGATTTAACCTGGCCACAAACTAAGCATGAAAAGATAGATTGTTGCACATTAGCATGCAGTGCCACCAATATTTTTGAGTTAGCAACTGCTGAGTGTGTGTTGTCACAGGGTGTCCCATGGCCAATGTGATATGGGCCCAGATGATAAGCCTACCATATAAACCTTGTGGTGATAGATCCTCTTCGTGGGTCAGTCACAGAGGAATGGACTAGAACTGTGTGTGAGGAGCTTCAACAAAATTGGGCCTCAGGATTTGGGCCCATTAGTTCTAGTGAAGGGTAATGTTAATCCTACAGCATACAAAGACATTTTAGACAATTGTACGCTTCCAACTTTGTGGTAACAGTTTGGGGAAGGCCCTTACCTGTTCCAGCATGACTATGCCCCTGTGCACAAAACAAAGCCTGTAAATACAAGGTTTGATGAGTTTGGTGTTGAGGAAGTCCAGTGAACTGCACAGAGCCCTGACCTCAACCCAACTTTGGGATGAATTGGAACGTCGATTGCGAGCCATTAGTGCCTTAGCAACATTAGTGCCTGCCCTCACAAATGCACTTTTGACTGAAGGGGCACAATTTTGCACAGACACACCCAAAAATCTTGTCGAAAGCCTCCCCAGAAGAGTGGAAGCTGTTATAGCTGCCAACAGGCGGGCAACTCCATATTAATTCCCATGGTTTTGGAGTGTACTGTCCAACAAGTTCATATAGATATGATGGTCAGGTGTCCACATATTGTTGGCCATATAGTGTATGTAACTTACGCATTGCGGTCAGTGAATGTGGGCTTTCCACCACAATTTCCACCCCTATTCAGAGATTTCTTTCCCACTAATCTAAATGCAGGTGCCATTTTAGTCACTGTTCCAACGGAAACACAGTCAGTTGAGCAATTTTTGTGAGCCTTCATCTGTGCCTCTTTCAGAATCAATGTTTTCCTCTTGCCATTATGATCCAAGGTCAACTAAGTGTGATAAGCATTTTATACATGCCACAGAGCATGGATAATTGTTGAACTGTATCATGCAGTACACCTGTCTGGAAGCATCTGCACTTATGTTTTCCCTTTAATTTGTCACCTGTCTGCATATAGTGAATAGGAAGCCATTTAGGATTTGGCTTAACTGTGATTTATTCCTGAGTGAGGAAGGGGAATAGATGGTTGATGTTTAAATGGATCCCAGTGTGCTTATGAATTCCAGTATAAGCAAGAGGATGACATTGCAGGGAAATAGATCCTGTGATAGGACTACTTATAATGTTCATTTTGTCTATGGCAGTGTAAAGGTATTTTGGGTAATTAATGATTGAATGCATTCAGATAATAAATCTGGAGTAAGAGTTAGAATTTGAATACAGTTTGAGGATGATCAGTTTTTGGGCTTTTCCAAAATGTTACTCTGAGATGTTTTATACATACTGACCTAGAGCTACATCCTCTAGCTCTACTAATTACTAACTATCTAATCCTGTATATGCACACTCATCACTACCTTTTTCACACTGAGTGACTTATTTTTAACCATTAACGGTATTTACACAATAATTTGACCAGGAGCAGCCCTTCTATTATTGTGTTCTGCATCTGCGTGGTACCTGACATATCTGACACAAATGTAGACACTTACTTGTCAAAGAATTAGAAGGTGGTTGCTATGGATGAAAATGAGTCTTTAAAAGGACTGCATGCCTGTCCTTTGGCTCACAGCTATGGATATAGAATAGTCTCAGAATGAATACGTTTATAAAATCCCATTCACAAATGCATAAGCTAATTCACGTTCCCAAAAACACACATATCTGATTGGCTAAAGAGAACGTCCCTTAAAAAAAAAAAAAAAAAAAAAATAATAATTTGTGAATTGGAGCCTGGCAGGAAAGTCTCAATATAGGCACACACGTTACGATTTGCAAATGTAGACTCAACAATTAATTCATAAATGTAAAAACATTCAAAAACACACTTGTGTATTTATGAATTGTGTTTTGCAGTTGTGAATCGTACTTTGTGAACGTAAATTTATTTATACATTTGTAAATCGTATTATGGGAATATGAATAATGTTATGAGTGATCGGATTGCTGTTTGTGAATATATTCACCTTTTTTGTGAATGTGAATTAGCTTACACATTTGTGAATCGGATTTTATAAACGTATGCATTTTGAGACTATTTTATCTCCATACACGACATTCGCTGCTGTATACATGTGTTTCTTTACTGGAGGTCAGAGAGAAAGATGTTTTTTTTTTACCCCATGCAGACACTTGAGCACCTTAAAGACAGTAAAATACAGTACAAATGCTAACACACATACAGACACTCATAGAGTGAGGAAGCAGAAGGAGATATAGTAAGAGGTCCTCCCTGTCCTCCCTGTAATTAAAAATCAGCAATGAGAATCAGATTGTTGCAACATGTGGTCACTTTGCTCTGTATACACATACTCGGGTCTACTTCACACACTGCATTGTTTAGATATGGAGTTACCTCTAGATGGAGATTGCAGTTGCTATGGTAAAAATGGGTCTCTAGAAGGACTGCATACCTGTTCTTCAGCTCACGACACTGCCTGATGTACACACACACACACACACACACACACACAAATGTGTGCACACTAGCAGAATATTTATATTTTTCATTGTCTACATAGCATTCTGATAAAGGTTTATGGTTGAAAATTGTTTCTAAGACATATGTAAATTGCGAAGGACAAGGACAATTCAAAATATTATTGACTATTGATAGTTTAAACAAAGGCAGTTATTGCTGTTAATTAATGCTGTCATAGGATTGACTGACTTTTTTTTGCTTATGATTGATCAGTTTAATCGTTTAATTATATACAGAATATTAAAGAAGCCATTCAATTTTCTTTAAACTATGAGTCAGAAAAAAGGAGCTTGAAGGATTTAGAGAATTTGTTAAAGAAAAAAATCGATCCTACTTATGTCCTGCCTGCAAGAAAAGTGTGTACTTTTGCATTGCTTCATGCAGAGAATACAGTGTATCACTTTTGCTGCTAATAACTTTTCTTGTTTTCAGGCTTTAAAGTCCATGGTGGAGGCCAAATATAAAAAGGCCATTGAGGGTAATGCAGCATAATCAGCAGTGTCCTCCATAAATATTGGTACTGCCACTTTGTTAATGGCAGCAACAGTGCAAACACTGTGCTTTGGGAGTTGGCATATTCTTACAAGCTCAGCTGGCAGAAAATTTATCTGCTGTAAAAGACTCACTCATGGGGGGAGTGGGACATTTGGGACAAGGTCACTTGTATTTTGACTGATGCTGCTCCAAACGTGATAGCTTGTTGCTGAAATAGTAAGGGAGAATTCAGATAGATTGGGACAGATTTTGAATTTCCAATTTGTCTACCCTTTCTTGCCTTAAAGAATCATATCATACATTTCTGAAATATTCAAGGTGTTGATTATCTACTTTCTGGAAAATGTTTAGCATGGCTTATCACGCTCGTGTCAAGACTGACTGGAAAATTTTGATGATGATAGTGACATGTAATTTGGGACACCATGTTGGGCATTGGGGACTCATATTACTGTTTCATGCCTTTAATTTCATCCTCAATGATGTTTAAAATGTTATTTATTGTAGGGACTATATTGTAGATATGACTACATATTAAGATGTGGGCCTAAGTAGCATTCTGTCATGCAGCAGAGGTGGCGACAGTTGCGGTAAATGCTTTTAGCAAAAGGGCTGGCGAACACCAAAAAACAGATCCAAAATACTAGGTGTAATCAAGGTCGAGAGACAGGCGTGAAGTCAGGTGATGAACAAACAGGATACCAGAGATCAAAACAAAAATAAAAATCAAAGTAAACAATCAAAAACCATGAACAGCAATCCGAAAATAGGCTTGATATGTCAGTTGAGAAAACAGAGCTGAGCAAATACTTCACAGTGGGGTTTTTAAGTGTGCTTCTACAGGTGAGCTGGTGAGTCCAGGTGTGTGTGATCAGTAATCTGGTGACTGTGAAAGTGACGTTGAATGTGGTGTGTGGGTGTTGTAGTCCAAGGAGTTCATGTTTGTAGTTCGTGGTTGCGTTCTGGGATATGGAGTTCGATGCCTATTCTGGCATTGACATGACACGTTCTATAATTTATTTCTTAATACAATAACAACAGGGTTTAGAAAATCTTCAGTGTTTTTCAAATTCATAACCAATGCTTTCTAAAATGCAGTGGGCATTGATTAAATAAAAATCACAGTAAAATACAACACTAAAAGGTAAGTGACATTTTATCATTATTTCTCGCAGTAGCAGCATAACAGAGGATTTAAAAAATAAACATTAACATCAATCTCAGAAATTATATGAACACAGTACATTAAGTAAATATCTCTGCATACTAAATAGTAGGTAATGTTCCCAGTCTGTCTTTATTCCCCTGCTTCTTTAAGATGTTTAACAAAAGCACAATTTAATGCACACAAAATCCATCAATGCATCATTTAACCATAACCATGTTGGGTGTTTCATGCATCCGTTTCCTGTTTGATGCTTACCACACTCCCGTATATATTCCACTTGTAGGGAAAATGGATCTGTTTATACAGGAAGCATTACAAATGCAAGGTACATACCAGTAGTAGTGATGCTTCACTGTAAATTTACTTGACCGGTCTCATTAAATTAGCCTCATTCGATAATCATTCAGGCCTCATTGAATATCCACTTTTCAGTTTAGAATTTTAATTAGAAATTAAAATGAGAAATTTTCAAGTAAGTGAATATTATTAAAAGCTCAATTTTAGCTGAGAGCAATCATAATCAGTGACTTCTAAAGGCTTAGTTCTGAATAGCTTCTTGCAATATCAAAGTAATAACCAAGGCAAGACAATAAAATGTTCAATAAAATCTCATTTATTTAATTATGGACAAATAGAAAAATACCTGTTAGCCACTAAAAACAAATTCTAATTCTAGGTAGGGACAGACAAAAGGGAACTGAGTTACATGTGTGTGTGTGTGTGCGTGTGTGTGTGTGTGAGAGAGAGAGAGAGAGAGAGAGAGAGAGAGCTTATGAAAATTAATTACCACATTAGACACGTGGCCACGCTTCCTGGTATGTGGAACAGGAGAACAAAAAAAAAGAAAAATATGGCAGGGAGTTCAAAGAATCCACACACATTAGCATGGCAACAATAGGAACTATAACAAATGTTCTGATAACAAAATAAATACCAAAGGGCGGTCATGTTAATGGGAATAATGTAATGGAATTTGAAGATGTTTCTTCCTCTGTAAAACAGAGATCACTGCCTGAGCGACCATGTTAGTAAGCAGAGTGAGATCGCATGCAGAGATAAGAGAGAAATGAAAGAGTGAGACAGATGAACAGATTGCTGATTTCCTGCCCAGATTTACAGACTTGAGAAGTTTCAGTTTGTTGCCAGCGCAAGAGGAATGGGGCTCAAGCCTTTGAAGCTTGTTTGTGCGCTCTGAATGAACACAAATGCAGCAGGGAAACTCTCAGTAGCTCAGCTTCACATCGGCTCTTTGTTTCAGCTTTTCAGCAGCCCACTGCAAGACAGCGTATAAACAGATCATCACTTACCACACATCTGAAAGGGGACATACCATATAGTAAGAAATTCTGAAATCCAAGTAAATATTTTTAAGATTCTATTTTTCATGTGAAATGAAAACCTTTGTGTTAAATTGAAAACGAACACCAAACTGAAGCATTTTCACTAGTGCTTTCAGACTGCTGGACCCCACTGTATACACTTACTCTGAGTTTGTACTGGTCTGTGCAGGAGGCAGAGATTCATCTGAAATGGACTTATTCTGTATATGTATGTATGTAGAAAAGTCCTTGTAATGCTTCTACTGTGCTGTCCATGGAGAAGGAAATGTACAATAATGGAACTGTACAATTAAACATTAATTTTCACTTATATGATGTATCTCTGTTAATTATTATTAATATTTAACATACTAGTACTAAAATGAGTTTTAAATAAAATATGGCAGGATTTATTTAAGGAATATGGTGAAAATGTCAGTCATGTAACTGTCACGTACATGTTGAAACATGCTGGAGCTTGGTTTGCCACCAGAAGTATGCTACTCTTTTTTTTTTTTTCTTCCCTGCTCTCTGAACACATACCCATTGGCACAATAGCCTAAGCCCTCATCTATCTGAATGAAGAGTTTAATATATTATTCACCCAAGGCTCACTAAATAATGAATATTACCACTTCTATATTACCACTATACCAAGACTGACCTCAAGCAGAATGTGTTAATGAACCCATGAATTAAACTTCATTTGCAAGGCTTACTTACTGAATTGCATAAAACACAGTACAAGACTAATAGCATCAACAAATTTGTTGAATTTCTATCATGGGGTTAACTGACAGGTGCTAGGCCCAAATGAACCTGCATGCATTCTTGGTGTGTTTACAAGGATAGAAATATTAAACTCCAGCATTTCATAGTTCAAAGAATAGAATCACCCTTAGGCAAAGTATACTGTGTGTGTGTGTGTGTGTGTGTGTGTGTGTTGCCCTGCCTCAGTGTCTACCTCTCACCAAACCAGTTTTACACATCTCTGCTTGTATGTGAGCTCGAAACCACACTTCCGGTTTCTTCCCACATTTTCTGTGTACACTTTCAACAACTAAATGTATGCATATTAAAATGATGAGGATAAAGAGCAAACATAATGTTATATGTCAGAATTTTAACAAACACCGTTAAAAAGGAAGAGTGTGTAGGTGTTTATATGTATTTCTCCCCAGTGGAAACTTAGCTCAAGCGCTAACAAAACACCTGACCTGACGACACGAACAAGATGAGACTGGATTAGTGGGCGGGGCTTCGGCGGCTCTTATTTCAAGCTGAAAACAGCGCGCGCACCTGAAGTACCATCTACTTTTTTGTAAATTTTTCCCCCCTCAAAGAATGGCCTTATTTCATTTTAATGCAGACATGCTGGTAAAGATTTATTCATTTTTTGCGGGTAAGTAAAATTTCTAACATCTCATTTATTTATTATTATCATCCCAGGCCAGAAACCTGAGCTGTAGATTAATTAGTTTACTAGATCAAGTGTTGATCACTCAGGACCTGTAGCAGCGGTTTGTACAAAATAAACTAAAGAATTCCATGTTTATTTTTTTCTGAGAACTTTATTAGCTTATGTGCTTTAATAAAGCACATAAGCTAATAAAGTTCTCAGAAAAAAATGTTACGTGTCACATCATATGAATGCATGTTTTTTTCTTTTCAAATCGTTCGTGTGTAGTAATAATAATAATAATAATAATAATAATAATAATAATGACGTTCATTTTTTAAATCAGAAAACCATTACTCAAAGAGGGAATTATGTAATTATTTTCCCTTGTGTTTAAAGAAATGTTTTCACAGGTTAATAGCATAGAGGTGATTTTTAGCATGTGCAATGTTACCACGGTTATAAAACTGTGAATACTGATTCATTTACGTGACCAGTGTAAAACAAATTATATAAAATCATCAAAGCATTCCAGCACGCCGTTTAACAACACAGGGGTGTCGTGAACGCAGCTCTGGCTGAAAGCCGGAAGTCGCGAGCCAACGCCTTGTGTTCAACAACTCATCTTCCTTGTTTTGCTAAATTTGCCCGTTTAATGCTCTGTGAGGAATGAAAGATAACCCTTTCAAGTTGTTTTTGTAAAAGCTAATTGGTTTAATGTAGGCTAGGTGGTGGAGTTTGGTTGAGGCTTAATTTTTGGCGAACCATCTTCCTTTACTATAACGTAAAGCCTCTCAAAATGAGAATGCATATTCTGTCGGAGCTTTCATGCATGGGAAAAGTTCATTCGTTTTTCTTCTTTTGATTTGTCTGAGATTCTGGCTTCTAAATACTGCAATGTGCTTTTGGAAAAGTTTTGGACAAAATCATAGTTGAGGAGCTAAATTCAGTTTCTGAGCCTAATCTGAAAGGGAGATCTTTAATGTGCAACTAGTCACATTTTAATCTGACACAAAAAAAGTGTTAAATGTGTTTTTTCAGGTTGCAGGTGGCTACCTGCCTAAACAATAGAAACTATGAGCTATGTTCTTTACACTGGTATGTTTAATATGGTGATAATAATGGAAATTGATTTTTTTTTTTCCCCCCCCCACAGTGATCCACCTGACTTCATCTTTAAACGTTGACATCCCACTCCAAAATTATGAGTTTGCCCGTGGTGGCAATGGCACTATACCATGCAGCTTCAAACCCCAGAAAGCAGACAACCCATCAATCATCATCTCATGGACTGCAAATCCAGATAAACCTGAGGATTCTCATGTAATGAACAATTTGCTTCTTATGCTTCTTCAGGACCTTCCTTTTCACCTTCCTTATGTTTCTTCATAATTATTTTAATGATTGTTGTGCGATGTATGAAATGGCCTGCAAATAGACTACAAACAGACTACTGATGTGTGTATCGCTAAGAGCAGCTGTAACTCCAACACTCGAACCTACATTCAAAGATCTAACATATGGCATGCAGTTTACAGATCACTATATCTATTTTCAAGTCCCCCTGACTATAACCTTCCTGAACATGTCTTAACATGTCTCTGCAGTTAGTTTATGATTTTATATTTATGCGAAATTCTTTTGGTCTCATAGATTGACATCCTCACATATTACTACTTCGCAAATGCAGAAAATCAACTGGACGTCGCTGATGGATATACTGACCGAGCTTCACTTCAGTTAGACATTGTTAAAGGATGGGCGAACCTGACACTCAAATCTCTAACGTCGAAGGACAGTAGAGTGTTTCAGTGCGAAGTTAAAATTCCTCGTGACAGCGCTGGAAAACTATCGGATGCCACTACGGTTGTGGTTTTGGGTAAGTACAGCGGCTGGTAATGTGTACAGTTAATAGTATGCAAACAGCAAATGAATAATAATTCAAAATCCCTTCTGTATTATTTTCCCCATTTCATGGAAGAAATATTCAGACATTAATGTTTTATGTGATGGAGCTGGAACTCTTTAGAAGCTGTTGGAGCAGCATGGTTGCAACCCAACATTTCAGTTTTGTTGGGGGATTTGAAGTTGGCCATTTTGAAGTCAAAATTCTTTGTGTAATCTCCTCATAAAAGGTCAAGTGCACAGACAGCTAGGAGAAGGAAATGAACAATGAGAGTAAAGACTGAAAGGCAGACGTGGAAGTTATTTTGACTCACTTCTATGCCAATAAAAGTATTTAATAATATATAATATAGGCAAGCACTCAATCTTTCATCAGCTGAGGCACTTGTTGTACAGCTCTGCAGACAGACTGCCCGTCCTCCGTTTATAGATTGGCCTTTCTTAAATAATTGAACGATTAATAATTATGATTAATGTTGTCTTCATTTATAAGTTTGTGTTGGCTCACTTTCTTTATTTTTCATATTCTTTAATTAATGCCAGAAATATAAAACGTCATGAGAATGTGGTTTTGATTGAGACTCCAAAGCACTTCTATAAGACGCTCTGGATAAGGGCAACTGCTAAATGCTATAAACGTAAGAATAATAATAAGCAATTTAAACTTGACAGCATATGCCATATATAAAAGTGCAGTAATCCATGCAAATTATATGATTTGATCAAATAGAGATTTACATTAGTTAGTCTTGTGCTTAAATGTACACAAACTTGTGTGATTTTCATGAATATAAAATTTCTTGCGTAAAAGCGTTCGTATGAACGATTTGCAAATAAATCCGTCTCCAGCTTGCTAAATACGCACTAGTGAAAATATTCAGATTATATTCATCTTAAGCTAATATTATTATAAGCTTACAATAAACCAAATTTCTAGACATTTTTAGCTTCATTTGAAGCTTGAAATAGATTAGATTTTTTTGGCAGTTGATTTTGTGATTTTTAACCTTTTTTTTTTTTTTAATAGAAAGAAGCAAAATTATCTGCCAGTAGAATAAGAAACTTTTAAAGCTTTTAAAATGAGTAAAAAAAAAATGTCTAAACACAGGTTTAATCATTTTAGTTGGTTCATTGTAACCTTAACCTGAATATTATCTGAAGTAGTAGATGACTGACTATATTTAAGATATTTGACTTGTTAAATATTTTTGCTGTGCAGCTAATCAGGAGAAGGAGAGATGGGTGGTTGCAGCTGATGCATACACTCTTAGATAAGTAGTTAAGGGTGCTTGGCTTCTAAAAAAAAAAAAAAAAATCGTTTGGACCCTTTCTGATAGGAAATCACTTTGTTGTAGGGTATCATCATTATAGGCTGTAGCCAGGGTAGCTGTACAGTCACTGTAGTAGAGTAAAAAACCCACATAACCTAATGCAATCACCTGTAGACATGCAACTAATCTGCAGTGCAGTAATTCTCACAGAGCTTCTCCTGTTAAACAGTGGCTCCTTCCAAACCCATCTGCGCAATTCAGGGCACAGCGGAGTTTTACCGCAACATCAGCCTGACCTGTCGATCAGAGGAGGGCACGCCTGCACCGACATACAGATGGCAAAGCTATGATGTCACTGATAAGCCCCGACCAAATCCACCCAAATCCACTGATGGTATGTGTATTTGGTCTTGAACCTCTGTCTTTGTATAGATATTATAATGAACTCCAGTGTCCAGTTATATACCTGGAAACTTTGCCCCCTGCCCTTTCCATTCTGTTACCATAACTATTTCATATGTCTCCCTTCAGTGAATGGCGTTTTGTCACTTTACAATATTTCCGCGGAGACCAGTGGTTATTATATCTGCACTTCTGCCAATAAAATTCGCAGTGAATCCTGTAATCTGACTTTGGCCGTCATGCCATGCAAGTATTTTAAAAATTATATATTAAAATTTTCATGCGAAAATTTTCGACCCTTCGTCCCATTTATTAGCTTTTGGCTTCTTTTTTCATTTTATTTTCTTTTTCCTTTTTTTTTTTTTCCCCCGTTTTGTGCTGTTCTGTCCCTCAGATTCCATGAACATCGGATCCACAGCAGGAATAATTGGAGGCTGTGCAATTCTTCTCCTCCTCCTGATTATCGTTATCTGCTGCTGCATCCGCCGGAAAAAGAACAAGTCTGAGGAGTACGCCATGAGGTATGCCATTACTTAATCGTGAAAACTGGTGTGTCAAGCAGCGTAACACCTGAGCAAGACCTGTTTTAACTGCAGAGGCTTACCATGTGTCAGTATTGGATACATTTTTTTTGGCTGGAAAAAAAACAAAGTAGCATTAATTTTAATATGCGCCTATAAAACATTTTGTAGTCCTGGATATTTTTTAAAATTTTTGAGTTGGTCTGCTGCCTTTTTGTCTTGCTTTGCCTGCTGGTGTAATGTACATTTTCTTTGTTGTGTTGATGGTTAAGATGCTCAGCAGGCAACATGCCATTGGGGATAAATTAACATTGTTCAATTTGTTACAAACAGATCTCCAGAGTATGCCGATTACACAGATAAAGAGCCACAAGAGTTTGAAGAACACCAAGTGACAAGTGTCGAGAGCAAAGCCGACAGACGTGACGAGCGCAGTGATCGCTACGACGACCGGCAAGACCGTGATGATCGGCAGGGGCGGCCAGATTACCGGCAGTATGATTCTGATCGCTATGATGACCGGCGAAGCGATCGCTATGATGACCGGCAGTCTGACCGTTACGACGATCGGCGTAGTGATCGTTATGACGACCGTCGTAATGATCGTTACGACGACCGCTATGATGACCGCCGAAGTGACCGATACGATGATCGGCGAAGTGATCGCTATGATGAGCCCCGTGATCGCTACGACGACCGTCATAGTGACCGCTATGCCGACCGTTATGATGACCGCCGAGACCGTTATGATCACCCTGATGATCGCTATGATGGCCGCAGTAGACCTCCAAATGTTCCCGCTAATAAGCCAACTAGAGGCTAAGTAGGCCTGCAAGATATGCTTTTTAAATCTATTTTTTTAAACTCTAAATTTACCTGAACTTGCCAAAAGGAGGACGGCTGACCTGAGTTATATACATATACAATACACTGGTGTGTACTGCTGTTCTGAACACGGCTTGGCTAACTTTCAAGCCTTTAAATGTGTGGTAATAATGTTTAAATATTAAATATTTTATGAACTAGGTGTAATCTGTGTAGGGCTTTTGGGTAGTGGTTAATTATTGTGGAATCTTTAAAGTACTTCAACGTGTTATTGTGGTAATAGTGACCAGAGCCTAAAATGGCTCTAGAACATGATAATGCACTGTGACAGAAAAAGCTTCATTAGGTTGTCTAAGACCATCTAAGGAATTGGAGTAAAATGAGGTTTAAAACCGACAAAAAGCTGTATTCAGTAATTACACCCTCTTAATGGCATAATGGCACAATGGCTTCCCTGGACCACAGATGCTTTTGGTCAAAAAAAAACCTAGTCCTTATTCTATTCTGAACTTCCCTGTGCTAGTAAATAACACTGATATTTTTATGTTTTCGTTATTGTTTAGTTTTATTACTCTCATGTTGTAATGCAACATTTTTTTTTTTTTTTTAAATAAAGATGTATACATTAGAAATTGTGCAGTGGTTTGTGAGCATCAAAGAAAGCCCATGCAAAAGAAAAACTGAATTGGACATTGTCAGACTGAAGCTCCCACTGCTCATTGCCTTTAATTATACTTATATTACTTCCAGTAGGGGCTTGTTCATGTCTGAACCAAGGCACCATTTAAGACGAATACTTTTGTATGCACAGTAAAGTGCTTTTTTTTTTTTTTTTTTTTTTTTTTTTTTTAAAAAAAAAAAAAATTTTATTTTCAAAAATGTTTTTTTTTTTGGGGGGGGTGTTGTGTGGGGGGTTTGATATTTATTAGGTT
>CM075028.1:6209487-6223505 GCA_037576675.1 Pangasius sanitwongsei
TTTATGGACATCTTTGGTTTGATTTCTTTGCATGTGTGGATTGCATGCGTTGTTACCAACATCTGGTGAAAATTTCACGTCAACAGCACCTTCAGAAATATATTTACTCAGAAAAATGCTGACGTGTTCAATACTTTATTTTACCTGCTGTATGTAAAACATGTAATTTTGTAGCGCACATTCAGTCAAAGGTGTTTGTAAATTAAGCTCTAGATCTGTAATTCATTCGATGAATTCAATACCAATGTAGTTAATGTAACTCAAAGTAAACACAGAAATGTCTCCTGATATGACAAAATGTTAAAAAGGTGTTAAAAAAAACGCAATTAATTTTCACTATATTGATCCAGTGATGAAAAGCTGGATAAATCTACAATACAACAGCTTTTGTAAGACAACTTGAGTTGTTTATTGGCATAAATCAGTAACGCCAAAGACTTCCGTTATAAATGCATTTTAAATACACGCTTTTAGTTCGTTTCTCAGTACAGGGGAAAGTGTCCGAATTCTTGTCCAGGGTATTCCCACATAATACAGATGCAGTAGATTGAGATCAAGATGAAAAAAAAAAAAAAAGCTCCATATACAGTGAAGACGTGCGAATTCATGTGTTGCTTTTTCTCTGGAAACATGTTTGTAGAGTTTATATGCAGAATAAGGAGGGAGAGATGAAGGGGACGTCTTGTCCTCATCGTTTACCGTTCAGACCCATCATGTCATTAGTTAAAGCATTTTTTATTATAGAAAACGCTCTTGAAAAAGTCTTTCCAGCCAATTTTTTTGAACAAACACAAATATCTCGTAAATAGTGGAACCATGGATTCACAAATAGTGTGTGCTCATGTAGTTCCCTGTAGGCCAGGTGCATCTCACCCACACACACACACACACTGATATACCTAGAAATATTAAACTCTGTTTCTCATTGCTCATCCTCACATGGCGTAGACATTCCACTCCAGATGTTTTAAGGCGTGTATGTTTTCCTAAAACCTCCTACCACAATGTGATAAGGATTATTATATACAGAAGTGGCTCAGTAGCTCAGAGGGGTGTGAGTCTGTCAGTATGGGCTGTTTGCAATGTTCTTCTCTCCATTATATTTAGAGATTTAGTTTAAGGTGCCAGGAACCTCTGGACAAATCAACAACCATTAGCCTCAAGCAGTCGTCAGCACCCTTTCAGCAGTAAGGGGCTGTTTTTGAGTGTGGCTGGTTGGGTGATAATAAGCACGTCTCAGCAGTGTTGTAATTGTGAGTTTTGTCAGACAGGATGAGTAAGAGGGTGGAAGCTTTGTCAGCTTTTTTCTTTTTCCCCGCTTTTGCATTTCTATCTATACCTACACATTGTGTTTTTTTTATGCATCTCTTGTACAATCTTGTTCTTACCTACTGCCATCATGTACAGTTCTTTCTAGCAACTGACTCTCCCTTTTCTGGGTCTCAAATGCACTGTGGTGCAAAGTGTTTTCTTTTTCTCCTCTTTCACATTCTGGCCTATTCTCTTACTGTCATCACATGTTTTTGCTCACTCACCCATCTGCTACACACCTCCCTATTGCTTATATTACTCGTGACAGTTTTGCTTGTTGTCTGTCTCAGTTTTCTCTTGAAATGTGTCATGATTAATTTCTATTCTCTTCCATGTCTTTGCTATAACTACTCTCCCATTTTATAGACAAGCCCCCTTGCCCTGCACTCTTCTTTCAGTCTTTTTTCTTTTTCTCGCTTCCTTTTCTGTGTGTTGTGTAGTTTGGCCATATATGTATTTTCTTTTCTTTTCCTCCTCTTTCACATTCTGATATACATTCTATAGCTAAAGGTTTGTAGACACTTGATCATCACAACCATGTGTGCGTGCTGAACATCCCATCCCAGATTTAATATATTCTTTATAATAATAGAGCTATAATAACCTCCACTCTTCTGGGAAGGCGCTCCACTAGATTTCGGAGCGTGGCTGTGGGGATTTGTGTTCATTCAGCCACAAGAGCGTTAGTGAGGTCAGGCACTGATGTCAGGTGAGAAGGCCTAGGGCACAGTCAGTGTACAAGTTCCTCCAAAGGTGTTGAGGTCAGGGCTCTGTGCAGGTTCTTCTGCTGCAACCTTGGCAAACCATGCCTTCATGGAGCTTGTTTTGTGCACAGGGGCATTGTCATGCTGGAACATGTTTGAGCCTCTTAGTTCCAGTGAAGGGAAATTGTAATGCTACAGCACACACAGACATTCTAGACAATTGTGTGCTCCCAACTTTGTGGCAACAGTTTGAGCAAGACCCACATATGCAATGCAAATGGGAAAACTCCACTAGTTCAGTAGGAAACCTTTGGAGAGGTTTACTTTCTAACACTGGAGAAGTACATTAAAAGGTTCTGCTTACTTACATGTACTTGAGATATCCGACTCAGAAAAGTTAGGGTACACACTTCTTCATATTGTTCTCTTTTTCTGTCCCCCAGCTATACCATGGTGTGAGGCGGTGCAGGTGAACATCCGGGACACGCGCCGTTTTGCCCTGCTTTTCCAGTCAGTGGTTTTGCCATGTCACTACACAAGCACCTCTACCCATTCACCAGTGGTGCAGTGGTGGTACAAGTCATACTGCCATGACCGCACACGTGACGCGTTAAGCTTTCCAGAGTCTCTGGGGGTCAGGGGGTCTGAACTGGGGGCCTACTCCCATCTGGACTGCAGCGACAGCAGCCGGACGGTTCGGGTTGTGGCCTCTGGGCAGGGATCCTCTCTCACCATTGCTGATTACTACAAAGGCAGAGACATCTCCATTATCAACAGTAATATGCTGTTATTTTTGCCATTCTATTCACTTGTAACTCTTGTTATGATAATATTACTGAAATGCTTTTACTCTGAAGCGCTTCTATTTAACTATTGACTGACACCAACTTTTTAAATCTCTCTGGCAGTCACATAATGAAGAATGCCTTAGATTTTTTTTTTTTAATTCTTTGAGTTGCTCTGGTTTACATCACCTACACTATCATCAGCATAGACCAAGTGCTTTTTCCTCTGCCTTTCCTTTTTATTCTAGAGGGCTCTTGGTAAAGTCACTATGTAGGTCATGTAAACCAGCCACCATTATTCTTGTTCCTATCACTTTTTAAAATAACTTTGGATAAATATAGAACAGATTTTTTTATTTACAAAAAGTTATGTTCATTTTATATGGCCATCATTCTTTCTTTTTTTGTTTATATAATGCTAATCAGGATAGCAATGAATGGAAGCTATTCTTACTACTAAAATGAGGTCAGGCTAAATAGCGACTATTCAGTCACCGTGAGTAAATCGGCCGCTTAACGGATCTATGCCTACTGTCTCAATTATTACAATTCAGAAAGTAAATGGACAGTTTTGCATATTGTAATGTGTGGCCGGTGTAATGCATACTTCATAACCATAAAGAGGTGCAGTTCATTGCACTTGCTTTTGTTATAGTGGTGTATTGGTAGTCAGCGGTGTACACCAAGAATGTAGTGTTGAGTATGTACCGTGACTATTTACTATACAATACAAAAGATTTTGCGTATTGGGGGAAAAAAATTTAAGTTGTTTTTGTGGCTCAGACAGTCATCATCAAGTCTATCAGAAGATCCTTGGCTAAAAGGTGTACTCTGTGATTTTGGCAAAAGTTGATGAAGTAGCTGTTTTGAAACTCAAAATTTGAACAAGTACGGACTGTATGTAGCAGGTGGTGGCATGGTTTAGCATGGATCTACAGTGGGAAGGGTGTTTGTGGACAAGCTAGTGGGTTAATGTTGGTGGACAAGCTAGTGGGTTAATTTTGGTGGACAAGCTAGTGGGTTAATGTTTTGGACAAGCTAGTGGGTTAATGTTTTGGACAAGCTAGTGGGTTAATGTTTGTGGACAAGCTAGTGGGTTAATTTGGGTTAATGAGCCATGTTTCCCACATATCTTGATGTGATCTCTGGATCTCTCCTTTCAATGTTCCCTCCAAAGACACATCCCCAAAAGGCATGGGAATGTGTTACTAGGCAAGAACGCCTGAAAGCTTGGGCAAGGGAGCGTTCTTAATTGATAGACATGATTAAGAGCCAAACAAGGATGTATCCTTGTGCTGATTGGTTGGATGGTGGTGGATCCCATAATTTGTCTTTGTTTTCTATGATTTACGGCAGTCAAGTCCTGTTTGGTAGACTGTTGCATTGCACTGGTGTGTAGGGCATGGTAAAGTCCACTGAGTGAGGCATCTGGCTCTGTTTCAAGTGTGCTTAGCATTCTTAACTCTGCTGCTTGATATATTTGGCATTAAATCTTACTCTCACATAGTAGAGCTGTTTTTGTTTCCTTAGCCGTAGTCCCAAAGTTTCACTTCTCTCTCGGTCTTGTCTTTTTTATTGAGGATATTTATGGCCAGTGGTTCCTCTGGTGAACTCGCAGCTATGCTCAAACACGCCGAGCTGGTGCTGTTACACTGCTTAGGACAGCACTGTGTCAAACTCACATTACTGGACGTGTTTGAATCCTCTACAGTTTATTTAATGGGGAATAATTTACAGAGAATGCATTTCTAGTTCTAGTCTTGCTAACTTGTATCTGACTGGGTGAGTCAATTATGTTTGTGGTGGATCTGTATCCATTTCTTGGATCAGAAATTGAGTAGCTGGCCTGAAATGACTTTGGTCAGCAAAAAAGATTAGTAGATATTTAGCAAGTTCCATGCCTGTTGTGAATGCATGGAGCTGATGTCTAGGGGTGTGTCCCACATAGTAGAGTAGCTTCTGTAACCTATTACGTAGCTAATTATTAGCTTGGTAGCTCACAAACACAGCTCTTTCTTGGCGTTTAAATCCGTACACTCAAGGTTTGTTATCAGAACCTCTTTGTCCCTGAGACTAAACTATATGAAGACTTGAAAATAACTTAGGGCATTTGCATTTGCTTGTGAACAATATTCTGTAACATTTAGCTCAGTATGTGTTTAATATACTGATATAACAGCTGTCCATCAAGACGTTATGTAATTTGCCTTACATTTACCTTAAAGAAGTAGTAACAACCCAATGTATCTATGAAAGTACGTAGGCGGTTCTAGTAAGAAGGTGTAGGAGACTTCTAGCATATGGGAAATACTCTAATTTTACTTGTTATTATAACATTGTTATAAATCCTTAATGTTCCATGTGGTATGATTCCAAACATTTTGGCCTGTGTTACATTACGGTTCAATTCAAATTTAACTGCATAGTAGATTAGTTAAAAAAAAAAAAAAAAAAAAAAGAAAGAAAAAAAAAAGATCCATCAGATTTATTACTATTTAGTTGTATTACTGTAGCATGTAAATACAGCATTCAGCACTAAGTCTGAGCCACGCAGCCAGGCTGCACTTCAGTTCCCTACAGGAAAGGCCTTCCATTGTAATGTTGAATGTTTCCTTTCCTGAAATAGGTCTGTTTACTTATTATGAGGGAGGATCTGAGGTTCCCCCCCTGCCCCGCTCCCCCTGCTCCGCATGCATTTTAACCGATAACTGAGACATTCCAAACTCCTCCTGCTACTCCTCCTGCTTGTCCTCGCTCTCATTAGCACATGCTCCATCTTTTCTCTGTTCCTGTTAATGCCATAGAACAGATCCGAATATCATAACACATATACACCGTGTGCTGTGTTTCACTTTCTGTCATTACTATCATCCTTTTAGTGTTCATGCCCCTTGCATTTATGTGAAATAAAAGATTTTATTTAATGGCACATAGGTAGATTTTGGTCTTTCTTTGAGTTCAACCTTCGTATTGAATTCTTCTTGAAAACAGAACATTGTTCGGTTTGAACAAACGTTTTGCGTTTGTTTTTCTTCCAGAGGCTGACCTGCGCATTGGAGAGTTGCAATGGGGTGACAGTGGTGTTTATTACTGCAAGGTGGTGATCGCTGATGACTTGGAGGGCCCGAATGAAGATCATGTGGAACTCCTGGTCCTGGGTGAGCCACCGTATACAGAAAATAGAAACCTATTGAGAACTGTTCCAATGGATAAACATTATGTCCAGCTACTGTTCTCACTACAGTAGATCATATATTATGAATGAGTCTATTTGTTAAGAAAACTCATCATTCATGATCATCAGGTTCATGGTGGATGCTGGGAACACTGGCATGAGCAGGAATACACACTGGATGGAATGCCAGTCCATCATAGTGCACCATACACACACATTCACAAACCTGTTCACAACTAGCTACAATTTATCACAGGCAATCCACCTACCAGCATGTTTTTGAGATAGTAGCTGTGGTGAACGAGGTACTATATATTATTGCAAGCATTCACAGTGGGAAAACAGATATAAGATATCTTATGCAAGACATCTTATAAGATATATAAGCATATAAGTTATGCAAAATCTTGCATAAAATTAACCAAGTTATCCAACTGCTATATGTGTTTACATTCCTTACAGAATCTAGTTATATAGTATTATCTCACCGTCTGCTTATTAGGCAAATTTTGTAGTAAGTTATTAGCTGTTCACTAAACATGCTAAACATATTAGAGCAGACATTTTCTTTATATAGAACTCTTCTTTCTATGGGAGCAGCATGATCTATTTTCCTAATCACCAGTACATGTTATAGGGATTACAGGGACACTGCCATCAAAGTTCTAGTGTCTTGGATACACCAAAACACAGGAAGTGAAAAATTTCAACTATCTGCTTAGGATGTAAGGTCATGCTTTGAGAACAATTTCCTCTTCCTCAACCACTAAGAAAAAGACAAAAATAGCTAGAAGATTACTGATACCTCACTCTCTCTTCACTATGTTGTCGTTTTTATTTTAACCTGATTGTCCATGTTAAACACAGGACATTTATCTTCTCATAATTTTTGCATCGGAACAACATCAGCCTGTCTTTCCCCCCTCACACACTTTCAGACCCATTACACAGCAACTATGGGCAGGAGGAGAGACGCCATGCACTTTTGCCTTTTACAGCCCCAGTGAATTATAGAAGCAGCTTCACAAAGGGCTCACTGGGAAACCACTGTGCTACGCGGTAAAGACTCCACCTACTGTGCTGAACAGCCTGATTTACTGCTGCACCTCATAACCAGTTGTTTTGATGGGAAATGAACTTTTCTAGTGGGTTTTCGGCCTGGAAAACCACCCTGAAGAGCAAAACGCATAGTACAGTGAGTTGCATTGTATTGCAAGTGAGCATTCAACAAATGTTCCACATTTTGTAACGTTACAACCTGGAAGTGAAACGATTAATTAATTGGCATTATACATCATGAATATAGACAAAATAACTCATAATATTGAGGTGGGAGGAAAAATCAATATAGCTTGCAAAATTATTTACAAATAAAAAAACACTCAAGTTGTGATTGCCTTAGGCCTTCTACGAAACAGGTGTATTTCTATTGCGATCACGTGAATCTACAGTCGCACACATCGACTCCATTGAATTTATGTGACTTTTAAAGGCAACTGGTTGCACCAGAGCTAATTTAGGGGCATCACAGCAACGGGTTGTGATTATCCAATCACAACTTCTGCATTTTTGTATAGATTCATAACATGTAATCCCAGTTAAGTCCATTTTACTTCCAGGTTAGTACACTACAAAATGTGGAAAAGTTCTAGAGGCATGAATACTTATACAGAGCACTGTGTGTAATATACAAAGTCTTCTGTAGAAGGTGTAAAGTGTCTGATTGTCAGCTTAGCTCTCACTGAAAACATTAAGACTTTAGATTTGTATGTTTCTCTTAGAAATGTGTGTGGGTTGAACTTTTATTGTATATGAGTGATTCTTCGGTTCTTAGGAGCATCAACAGAAATTTGGCAGAAATTCAGTGTATCAGATGGAGTTGGTGTAATAGGCTCCTGCTGAGGTCTTCTACACATGTATGTACCCTACACAGACAGGTCTAAATGTGCTTATAAAAAAGCCTGAATGTGATGTCACATTCAAGACAATGAACAGTGTTTAACAGCCAACCATTCTCATACTCGAGCATCAGCCACTTGTCAACACGCTCCCATGGCAACAGAAGGACGTTCTGTGTCTACCAGTGGAGGATGACGTGAGGATCTATTATACGAGTGTGAATGAAAGAGAGAGAGAGAGAGAGAGAGAGAGTGAGCAGGAAGGGAAAATACGGGGGGGGGGGTCTGTTGGTGTGAGGTTATTTCAAGTACACTCTCTAAACCAGGGGTCCAGCTACATAAAAATCCTGGCTTTAAAATGTCCAGACAAGCAACTAAAATGGCTGAATGGTTTTAACGCTTGGCCATTAATGATAAGTTCATGACTATAAATAAGACAATTTGAAGTGCTTATGTTTTGTTTTCCACTAGCGCTTCAATAACCAAATTTGACTAGCATCACAGACTCTAAACAGATGAGACACCTGCTTTGAATGTGACGCAGGGAGAATAAACACATACTTTTCTGTCCAATCATCTTTAATCATCTTTCTGTTTTTGTTTAAGTGAGTCATGTAGTCAGTTCGCTAATCAGATCAGAGGGCAAATGAAAGTCTGTGGAAGTCTGTGATAACTCTCTAGCCCTCTAACTAGCCTTTGATCCGACGAGCTTCCTTCGGGATAATTTATTCATGTGCATTTCTTGTTTATAAAACTAGAGCCACTAAACAGTAGGCAGTTTTATTTTTTCATTTTATGTTCCTTGGCTCTGCTATAGTACTTTCCCATGCACTTGGTTTGGTCCGCCAGTTGACAACCCTGCTCTAGCCTGACTTGTTTACAGCGAGGGCTTTTTCTCTCATTTACGTTTATTGCTGGGAGAGGCTGCAGATGAGCTGATAAAGTGTCATGTGATGCAGTAATGACCACTGGTCAGTATGAGTATGATGTGAACCGCTTAATCAAAACAACTGTCTTTTACATCTACCAGTGCTTGGCCTATCTGGAAGCTGTTCAGTGTTTAAGCCTGAAAGGTCTCTTAAGTAATTGTAAGGAGTGGCAGAAGATCTCGAGAACAAACCTGATTGAGAAGGAGCAGTGGTTTCTTGTACATTGTGTAGTCAAGCTAAAAAGAAGTACATCCCTGACCTCAGGATAGAGAGCAAATTCCAAGCTCTGGCTGAGTTAAGCCTTTCTGGCTCTAAGCATAGACTAGCACTGCCCAGGAGGTCCAGGATCAGATCTGTATATAAGCCTCTTTCATGTCCGTGTGTTCTGACTTTGTTCAGCTTGTTTTGCTTTGAACACCCGAGCAGTCTGTCCCGAGCAACACAGTACAGATCAAAGATTGGTAGTTTTGAAAGAAGACAAGGAGTAAGACTTTGTGGATTTGTATGTTTGATGTTGGTTTGGTTGCAGTTTTTGGGTTGTAGTGCTCATGGAATAAAATGGCTTATAGCTTTACCTAAGTATTTTCTTGCCTAACGCCAGAACTTCATGCACAATTTCACTTTAACCCAGATCAAATCCCTCACATTTATTAGCCCCGAACAATTTTCTTTTCTCTGCACACAGAATCGAATTATCAGTACTGGTGTTTTATACCAGTGTTTTATGTAGAAGTCTTGCTGGATCAACAGTCTGCTCAGTCAGAGTATATAGATATAAAGGAGTACCTATAACTGTGAGAGAAATACATTGAAATCAGAAAGAATTGAGATTTTATATTTTATATGAGATGGAATAACTGCTTCAGTTAAGAGCTGAGTAACTGTAACAACCTCTAGAGACGGACTCATGAGATAAGTATAATTATGGTTAATAATAGTTCGCGAGTGCGGAGTAGACCACACCATGAGCTTCTGGTTTTGTTACGAGGAGTGATTTTGGATGTGAAAATTTCATCATTTAACTGGAAAGGAGAGTTGGGAATATTTGGAGTATGGGAGGTGTATGAGAAATGTCTGGTTTCATAGCCGTATGACCCAATATCACAGGTTTGGGTATAAGCTTTGGGTAAACTGCATGTTACTTGGGTGAGGAAATGGAGTTGTTAGGAGGATCACTCTTGACCTCCAGTGGCTCAGTGTAGAAATCCGTGTATATCCGGGTATGTTCCCTCCACAAATGGTGGGCTAGTCTGGTCTAGATTTAAAAAATTTGTAGCATTTTTGTGTATGTGAAGTTATTTTTCTCTTTCGCACATCTTTCGGATTTCCCCGTCAGAGTGTACGGTCATACTGGTACGTTACCATCTACGTTACAAGACAGGAGAGTCTTTTTTTTTTTTTTTACTGAATTTGTACTGCTGACAAACTAATTTCTATGTGCAACCAATGGAAACTACCAGTCTTCAGTGAATACTATGTCAATGCATCTCCGTTATTCTCTGACTGAGCTGAAGCATCAGTCTAGATTTATTGATGAGACATGTTATCTTTATTAACGCAATCACGCATGCAGTAACCCAATATATACATAACAGTGCACAATTTGCCAGATCTGTCTTCTACAGGTAGGTCATCTGATTCTTCCTTCCTCTTTAGTTTCCTGCTGCATGCAACAGCCACCAAATTCTGCCAACACTCTTCTCAAATCTTATCTTGCACCTCTTTTTGGCTGATTAACCTCTGCTCCTGTTCCTCCTCTCGTTCTGTCTTTCTCTCCAGGTCAGACAGGGGTGGCTGATGATCTCCTGCCTGAGATAGATCTGGAGATTATGCCAGGTATGGGTTTTCCCCACCTGCTTTAGTTTGTCACCCTGATCACCTAACTTTCTTCTCCATGACTGCTGTGGCTCATAATCAGTTCAGCCTGGTCTGTGTGTTCTTTCAGTGATCGTTAGATGAAATACAGCATCTGGAGATGTTCTTAAATGCAATGATGGTACCCAGTAATACATTGTTTACAAAATTCCCAGTACTGTCATCCTGATAGACCTGCGCTGCAGTTCTATTTTTACACAAAGCCAAATCCTTATGTCTGATTTCTAACACGCTACTGTATTTAGTTTGATGTCCTTCAGCCTGAAGTATTAGAGCTGTGTCTAATGGCTTTTACTCAAACTAAAAATGATTCTGGGAATGCGTATGACTATCAGCTAATTAAGCACAACCCAATGTCTTAGACAGAAAGACCAAAAGCAGTGTTAGTACTCAACAGTATGAACATGTATCTTCAGGCTGACTCATGATACATGCTGTATGATGCACAAACAGAATTCCAAGTGATTAGTCACAACTGATATAACTTACCAGGGAGTCTTATCTTCAGTGTCTGCTTTAGTAATGATGTACAGCGCACCTCCTGGACTGCAGACTAATCTCCTAAACATCTTGGTTTTGACATCCAAAACTCTCTTGGTTTTGTCCTGAGAACATTCTGTGTAGCTTTTGTTCTGCTAATGTTTAGAATTCACTCCCTTATGCTGATGATTTATATCCCACACTCATTTATGTGAAATAATGTAATGCTCTTTGTGTTCTCTAAAGTAGAAATATACACAGTTACATTTCCAGCCTTTCACCTTTTAGGTCATTGATTTTATGATTTTTGTCTACTGGTGTGTTATACCCTATAATTTCTAATGGAAATATTCCCAGGTCACTATAGTAGGTCAGACCTCTAGTAGGTTTGTGTTTCTTTTTTTTCCTTGACATAATCAGACTGTATCTTCATAATGCTCTCAGAACTACTGTTTCCATTTTTTTCCCCCTACACAGTTCTCTCAGATTGTCCAGATTTGTGTTTGTGGGCATAACGGAAAAACCACTTTTCATGATTATTTTATTCACTTATATATTTATATCATCATATTCATGACAGCACGATTTACAGTTATTTTTGAATTGACTATAAATCTGTGAAAATTACTCGAGGAACTATAATAAATAAATTCCGAGAACTATGAATAAAAAAAAGTTCATTTGAATCCAGATATTAAAACCACTTGTAGAGCTTGAGTTCTGGATATTCTCTGAAACACTGCTTTAAGAGTGTAACTATTTTTCTAATCCATGTGGACCTCAATAGGCAGGCACTGTATATCGTATACCTGTGAATAAAGTAAAACTGTGACAGGAAGGCCTTGTGTTGTGGTTATATTAAGAATTTCATTCCATTGCTTGTGAGCAATCCATATTTTGTCTCTGACCGTACGTAATGTAGTCATTATTTTAGGCTTTTATTTATAGTCTCGACACTGCGCTCTTTGTTTCAGAGTGGGTGTTTGTGATGGTTGTAATCCTGGGTGGTGTCTTGTTCTTCGTCCTGGCGGGTGTGTGCTGGTGTCAGTGCTGTCCTCACTCCTGCTGCTGCTACGTACGATGCTGCTGTTGCCCTGAAACCTGCTGTTGTCCTCGCCACTGTGAGTACCTCACAGCCACTCACTCAGACATGAGCAAGTTTTTTTCTTTCCTTGTTTTTTTTTTTTTTTTGCTTCCAGTTTGGACATTTGGTCAAATTCCACCCGCTAGCTAGCTAGCTAGCTCTCCTTGATCACATGACAGCTACCACCCAGTGAGGCTGAAGGCTAGTTTGTGCTTCTTCTGAGACTTGTGACGCCACTTTTTTCAGCTTTTCAAAATGCTGCTCATGCTGCATCACAGGGCAGCTGAACACACTCGCAGGAAAGCGGTAGCTGCCATCTGTCCGCATACATGGGCTCACAGACGCCCACGATTGGTTAGTGTTGCTCCGATTGACATGTTAATGCAACAAAGCGCAAGGCAACTGTTCATTTTCTATAAGTGTGCTCGACACTGTGTCACGCTTTCAGCAACAGCATCCAGTGACAAGTGACGTGAATTGAAATTTTCTCAATTCTGTGCAAATTACGTATGACATAGTCAAGTGACAAATCCAAACTACTGGCTCAAATGAGTCCTCAGACCAACCCTATGGCATGTGTGGTTTCTTCAATTCCCCGCTCTGAACTTTAGTTCCTACCAGCAATTAGTGATGATTTACTGTTTGACATGCAAAAATGGAAGAAAAACTTAACATGGTTTCATGTTATATATATGAGATTATATATGACCTCTCATTAAATGTGTATAGAGGCATTAAAACTTGATAAAGAGCAATAAATACTTGGAAGGAAGTAGCAGAGATTGTCTCTGGTTAGTGTATGCAGCTAGTACGGTTAGCTTGCATTGCTAATCTGGTAATGAAGATAGTATGAAGCCTTGCATGTCACATGTCAATCGACCAATTTTCACCCTGATTAGTGTATTATTTCATTTGTGTTTAACTAGTTAGCTTTAGAAGCTATATAAGAGTGGATTTTATTATAACAGCAAAGGAGGACTAAATCTGGAATGGGATGTTCCACAAGTTCATAGAGGTGTGATGGCCAGGTTTTTGTCCATGTAGTGTACTATCAGCAGGATTCTGGAACATGGGAAGAGGTTTTGTATGTCTATTTACATAAATCACACCACTTGTTAATTATTGAGATAAGGATATACTGGGTGTGTTACAATATATTTTACAATTCTCTTGCCAGAGAGATGGCCTGAGCTAGTGGGACTTCCATCTCTAAACAACTGTATCCACAGTATTTTCTTTTACATAATATATTTTACCCACAGTGTATGAAGCAGGAAAAGGCATAAAGACAGCGCCCTCCACACCAGGAGCAATCTACCCTCCGTACTACATGCAAGGCATGCCTGCCATGGTGCCCATCTCTCCTCCCTCCCTAACTGAGACCAAGATATCCACGGCACCATCCATCGATAATAATATCTCTTCACATCAGCAGTCATTAGGTAAATATTTCACACATTTTACACAAAAGAAAATGCAGATCGTTGTATTTCCACACTGCTATTATGTGATTATTCTGATGATAATATACTGTAACTACAAGAGCACTAGCCAAATACACCGTCATGGAGAATCTGATAAAAACTGTCTTGCCATCCTCTCATTATTGATACACTAATTCTTCCATGTCATCCAACCTTTTTTTTAATTTTGTAGTGTTTCTACTAAGATTTTATTACACACAATTTCAAAATACAAAGAAAAATATACAGTCAGGTCCATAAATATTGGGACATCGACACAATTCTAACATTTTTGGCTCTATACACCACCACAA
>CM075028.1:6223605-6236494 GCA_037576675.1 Pangasius sanitwongsei
GGTGGTGTATAGAGCCAAAAATGTTAGAATTGTGTCGATGTCCCAATATTTATGGACCTGACTGTAGCTGCAAGCAGCGATGACGGGCCCAAGCACTACGCCTGGTGGGTGTATGAAAACAATGCATAGTGAAGCAAGTCCTAATTTAATCCCTCACCACGGTCACACGTCTTCAAATGTATCAAATACCAAATATAAATCAGGTATCAAATGTCTTGACATAATGTTGACCAAGTTTGGTGCCAATCGCATGAATCCCCTAGGAGGACTATTTAAAAGATAAAATAATCCTTGGAGAAAAACAATAGGGCCCTGCTCACTTTCAGTGGTTGGGCCATAAAAACAGTGGATGGAAATGCAGCACTTCAGTTGCATGAGTCAGATTATGCAGCAGGTACCGTGTTCTAAACAGCAATTATATGCTGGTTTAAGCCTCACGAATTGTATTTGGTTAGCAAACAGCTGTGTAAAATGGACAGATAAGAAACAGTAATATAGTTGATAGTGCTTTATTCCTGATTCATGTATGTTTGCTTGGTGAATGTTATCAGGCAAAGGTTATCAGTGTTATTCTGTATAAACACAGCTCCTGATAAGAGACAGACAGAGAGAATAAAAGCCCTTGCCACTGAATTGTTTTATTTCACGGTCTTTATCACTAAGCAAAGCAGTAACTAATGTGTTGAAATGTTTCCAGAGCTGTAAAAAAAAAAAAAAAAGGCTGTAAATTTCACTGCAGGAAGATTCCACAGCTTACATACACTCGACGGCCACTTTAATAGGAACACCCGTACACCTGCACACCTGCTTATTCATGCAATTATTAGCCAATCATTACTTAATATAAGAGTAATGATCACATCAAACATCAGAATGGGGAAAAATGTGATCTCAGTGACTTTGACCGTGGCATGGTTGTTAGTGCCGGACTTGCTGGTTTGCGCATTTCTGAAATTCTTTCATCTACAACAATTCTCTAGAATTTACACAGAATGGTGTCAAACAAACAAACATCCCTGGAGATCAGCAATTTCTGAAACACTCAGATCAGCTCATCTGGCACCAGAAACCATGTCCCAGTCACATTTTTCTCCATTCCGATGTTTGATGTGAACATTAACTAAAGCTCTGGACATGTATCTGCATGATTTTGTATCCGTTGATCAGATAATAACATGAATGATCAGGCATATAGGTGTTCCTATTAAGGCGGCCGGTGTGAATGTATGTTTGAATTCTATTCCATTCAAGCATAAAATTCTCAACGTTGTCTGTCGTTCATGTCGGTCACGCATGCACATTTACACACCATGTCCCCTGTAGTGCACAGTGGGTATCGTCTCCAGCCCACGCCGGATCAGAATTCACTGAAGGTGCTGCAGTATGTGGAAAGAGAACTGGCACATTTCAACCTTTCTAAGACCCTCAGCAGTCATGAATGTAAGCCATGTGTGGTACTCATATGTGCCATGTTCACAAAAGCCTCCTAATACAAGGCTCACTTTTTTGCTTTTCTATGCTTCAATAGCCTACCGATGCAGTCACCATCATTCAAAGTTAGCGCTAGTACAGTGACACAGCACGCACTGTAGACTTTGAACAGTATCTGATTGCTTTTAAAATGTTACCGGCGTTTTGCATGTAGTTTTGCAGGCTGCTTATTCTTTCGGCTAGAACTGACCAGTTACGTAACCCTCATGTTCTGTTCATTACTTAACAGTGTCCCACTGACTCAGGCCATCTCTTTAGATTTCATGGCAATACAGCTATGAAAATTATTTTGAATTTCTATGTGCAGTATATTGTTTTATACTTTCATACGTACCATAACCTTGAGCCTAATCTCACATAAGGTAATATTTCTAATCGAATAATCTAACAGTATATGAAATGTGAATTAGATTAATTAATAAGATTAATAAGACATTGAGCCAAGTGCATGTTTCTTGTCAGAAATATCAATTTAACCTTAAAATATGACTTGAACAGAACATAGGAGTTAATGTGGTCAGTGACTGTTTAATGACTTTGAATAGTGCATGATACAACTTTGCTTGGGCCGACTGAATATTAACAAATGCATTTTGCACTGAAAAGGTAATTAAGAGCCTTTTAACTCGCATTGTTTTCCTTTTGGTGGCCAGCTTGCAGTATGTCAGAACTTAGTTCCTTGCATGAAGCAGAGACAGATTTCCACCAGGCTTATCGGAAGGTTCAGAAGAAAGCACTTCCAGCCATTCCTGATATGGACGACCCTCCAGACATACTGAGTAGACAGATGTCTCCAGTGCATGCACAAACGTCCGCTCGACATCCTCATCATCGAGTGAAGGAAGATCACCCAAGGTAACTAAGATTTGGGATGTGTGTTGCCACCTCGAAAGCTCCATGCTCCCCAGTTTGATCCTGAGCTCAGGTTGTCCCATTGTTCATGTGGGTTCCCTCCCAATTTCCAAAACTTTGTCGGTGGGTGGACTGTCCCTTAGACTGTCCCTAAGTGTGAATGAGAGTGTGTATGTGTGCCATCCCTTCCAGGGTGTATTTCCACCTTGCACCCAGTGTTCCCAGGATAGGCTCTGGATCCACCACGACCCGGACCACAATAAAGCAGTTACTGAATGAATCCTAATTCATCATATATATATATATATATATATATATAGCCTAATATTTAAATTTCTTTGTGTGTGTTTCTGTCCTGTAGTACATTTATCCTGAGTTGCTTATGATTTTTTTAAGTGTTCTTGTGTTTTGGAAATATCCTACTGTAAATAAATTGAAATTATTTATTAATACTTCCAAGAAGATATTAATATATTTAAGAAAGTATATATAACTTGGAAAGGTCAGAGGTCATTGTGATGTTTCCCCAGGTGGAACCCTCGTTCTGAGCACCTGCAGAGGAAGGCTTTCCGAATGGGAGGACGCACTGGCTCCCTGGACGAGCTTGAGGAATTCGCTATGAGCTACGTGCAGCGCGGCCGCCATGACAACTTTAGTGATGACGAGGCCGATTACGTGACAAGCACAAAACAAAGGCAGTGTGAACACGAGCGAGAACGGCGAAGAGAACGGGAGCTGGAGCGTGACCACTATCCGTATTACAGCTCCAAACGTTCTTATACTAAAGATGTCCAAGACAGACCTCGTCCTCCAAGTTCTCCTCCTCTACCAGGAAATCCAAAGAGACGAGGTACAGGGGACTGCAATCTTCGCCGGGAACCCAATGCCTGGGATTCGAGAAGGCAGGAAGTTGAGAGTGAGCGGGACTATGACGATGGCCTCCTTAATAGCTTATTGGAACGTAAAGCAAAAGCTGGGAGGAGCTTGTCTTCCAAAGGTGGCCAGAATGAGGAAGAATCAGACAGGCCCTCCAAGAATAGCTCTCAAAAGAGCTGCCACAGCCACTCACCTAGCAACAGATCAGCTAGCAACCGACCAGCAGAGGAGGACGAGTCGCTGCCTCCGTACGCAGAAAGGGAACCAGAACGTTTCCGTGGTGCTATGAACTCCCACCAACCTTTAACCTCCACACGCTCCAGGAAAGAACAGGAAGATAGAGAGGAACTGAGTAGGCCGCGTAAAGTGGTGAGTTACATGTAGGCCCAGTGGTTACATGAATCTTCCATTAGAGTGCTTGAGAACACTTCAGGGACACTCCAAGACAAAAAAAAAAAATCTGTGAGGAAATCCCCTTAGAATAGTCATATCATGTACTAAATGCATTTGCACTCTATAAGATTTCCTCAAAACTGTCATGTTCATCAATTATTTCATGTTTATCTCTTATAGACGTTTTATGATGAACAGAATTCGCAGGTTGATTCGGACCTAGGTTTTTTGGTCACGGTTCGATTTGTACCTCGCTTCGACAACAGAAAATAAGCCTGTACACAGGTAACAAGAACAGGAAGAGAAATGTGCTCTCAAGCATGAATTCGCTTGCATTTGAGTGTTTTCCCCCAAGCCATCTGTTAAACCTTTAACACAGCTAACATTTAAAAATGAGTTACATGCCAAAATAAAGATCGTTTGCAGAAAAAAACTCAAACAAACCAATAAACAAAATAGCTGGATTTGTTTTTTATTAACTAATTTATTTTGCTTATTCTTTTTATATATTAATTTATGCTTTAAACTTATAAATAATTTATGCTTATTGAACTTAATTGCAAAACAAGGTAATAAAATGATACAAAAAAATTACTGTCAAGTGCTAGTTAAAAAAAAAAAAAAAAACCACAAAAGTTCATTTTGTGACCATTTAATGTTTATTATGTCTTCAGTTGTTTAGTCTGAAATTTGTAGGAGCCTACCACATGCCTGGAAATTACAATTTTGGCTCAAGGTCAGCTTAAGGTGATTAGGTTTGAACGTATTGCTCAAAGTAAGGTATTTTTGTATGAAATTTTTTTTTTATATGGCAATGTCTTCCCTTTCTGCTCATATTTTTGGCCTTGTAGATCTCAGACCTGTAATACAGCTTGGTAATATGCTCCACTGAGATTAATATTGCATTGGTTTTAATGGCTACACACTGCATTACTAGATAGCCCTGATGCTTTTTAAAGCTATCTGTGCATCCATGATAAAAAGCATCGAAAGATATTTCCATTACCAGGTCAACATTAGTATCTTCCACGTCACACTAAAAAGTAGCTATGCTGCTAACTAGATTTCACTGACGAAGGTAGCTAGGCCTATTAATAAACAAAAAAAAAATTCCCAAAATATTGCAAATAATCAAACAAAATTTAATACTTACATTTTATTTACTATATTTACAAATTACAAAGATATCATAATAACCTATACTAGGTATGGATTAGGTTACTGACTGCTGCAAAATATTTAAAGTTTGAGATCAGTCGTGTTCATTACCATTAGGCAGTAAGTTACGAAGTTCCACACCTCTGAGACATTCATCATCATCATCATCATCCAATCATCATGTGGAAAAGCAATGCATCTGCACGGGACCCAAAATGGCGTATTTACAGCGTGTTGTCCAACAAGTGTTAATCTTTGCTCCATTATAACTACGTGAATCTGTCATAGGATCCCACTGAAGCTGTGTGTCAGTGGAGTAGTACAGGAGGTGTGTCTAAGGGCTTCTGTGGACATTTTCACGCAGGCTGCATTGTCCACTAAAACCAGTTTGCATTGAATGAATGAACAGCGATATATTGCAGTGAGATATTTGATATTTTGATTTGCTAAAATATTGAATTTCACCAAAAGTAATGCGTAATATAGACACGTTGGTACACATTTCATTCCTATGTAGTCTTAAAGCAAACTGTGTCTACTATGTACTACTGGAACATGAAATATGGATATGGAATATGGAACATAAAATTTGGGTAAATTGGTGAAATGAAATCTTATGGAGTGCACTCTTAGGGATCGTTATAGGATTTGCTTATTCTTCAGTTTCTCTTCCCTGATCGATCCTCTATTTTCAGCTGCTTAACATGTTTTTTTTCCCCTTTTTTTTTTTAATAAAACCGTTGCAGATAAAAATGTTTTGAAATAAGAATTATAATAATTGACTTACAACCCCTCACTTGCACTATTTTCACAATTTGCTCATACTAATATTTGCATGACTGCCTGTACACGGCGTATCATTTACACTCTTCCTCTCTTTTTCTCTCTTTTTTTTTTTTTTTTTTAAACAGAACACACTCCTAAGCAGAGATTCACTCATAGTCTGACCAGCAAAGGCAGGTCTCACCCGCACTTGCTCTCCAACCAGCATCTCTAGGCTTCCCACTGATCTCTCTGCGCACTGATCTCCACACTTTTTACGTGCTAATTGGCGGTCAGACATCGTGGAATGCTCCGAGGATTAAAAGGAGGACAAGTATTTATTACAGCAACATCCAAACTGTGCTGGAAAAGCTTGAGTTAACAAAGGAGCTTTGTTTTCTTAAAGAAAACAACTGTTACTTATCTGGACTTTGAGCAGCCAAGAAGCTTATAACTGGAAAGCCAGTGGAGCTACAGTTTTATGAAGATGAGATCAAAGATTGCTCTGTGGTAGTATTTTATTTGATGGTACCTCCAAACTATTATCCTTCTAACATTTTTGATGTAAAGGTTGATGAGTTCACAAGGAACTTTTGCCATGATACAAAGTGGACGTAATTAAAATGAACTGGACGGACAGTCTCTGTTTATTTGATCAGATAGGACACATACTGTCATTGCAGGAACATGATACAGCATTATGAGTAATGAAAACCGTACAGAGGATGATATTGACATAAGCATAATGGGCCTTAATTGTGCACACCGAACACACAAGTCTTTGTGATGACACGCAAGGATGAGTTCACCCGACGTTACCAGGAGTCCACGTCGCTGTGTGAGATCAGACAGTGGATGACGTCATGTACCTTTTGTGGCGTCCTGAGATCGGCATCCCTCATTGCCACCCTCATTGTGCTCTATAATCGGGAAAAATGAACTTTTTTCCATAATTTGCCTACGTCTGTTTTAATACAAAAGGAATAGTTGAGAAACTTGACAATTATTAATATTATACCTTTTTGCCTATGAAGACTTTTCTATTTATGCCTGTATACTGTATGTGTACATAGTGCTTTTTTTTTTTTACTTTTAACAATTGTTATTGCTATACCCAAGTTTTGTTTTACTCTTTATGTTTAATACTAAATCATATCATTAACTTAACTATGGTTATTAGAGGAATATGCCAGCTCTTTTTTAACCTAATCTCTATGTATTATATCTAAAATGTGAATATAGTGCATAGACTGTATACCACAGACAAGCACTGACACGTTTACCTGTACTGAGGAAAAAAACCCCGAACGCCTGCTTAATTGAAACTAACATTATACATGTCTAAAGGCAGATATTGGTCAGTAATGTTAAAAATGTGCATAGATAGTATAGTAGCACAAATACAAAATTACAGCCGACTATTTAATTCATTCATAATTTGTAACTGCTTTCTCCTCGTTGCAGATCTGAAAACACTGCATGCAAAGCTGGAATACACACTGAATGGGACGCCAGTCCAATGCAGGGCATTAAACACACACATATGCGCACACACACACACACACACACACACACGTGACTCCTAGGCGAAATTTAGAGTAACTAATCCACCTTCCAATACGTTTATTGGAAGTGGGAGAAAACCCAGAGAAAAGTCACAGGGATAACATGTGAAACAACGCACAAACTGTAACTTATGGAGTTTGGATCAAACCTGAAACCCTGAGCTGTGAGTTGCCAATGCTAGCTGCTCTGCCAGCGTGCCACAGACTAACGCTAAATATAAAAGTCTAAGGGTGAAACACATATATATGAGAGAGAACGGTTTAACAAGCCTTTATCCAAAATTTTATAAATTTAAATTTGCAATACAGTAAAAAGCTATCCCAAAAATTTTGTGGTATCAATACAGAATCAAGTGTGAACTGAAATACTATGTTTACTACATCGATAACTCGTACCATAAATTCTTCCCTCTAAAACATTCTCCAAAAGGATGGGTTTTACAGATTTCGAGTGTAATAATCAAATACTGCCTGACTGAAGAATTAAACCTTTCTACACAGTATACGGGATTCTCGTAAACATGTATTGGCTGCCCCAACAACTATCCTAAGCCATTATAAATGAAGTTTCAATAAACGGGTTTAACATTCTTTTCTCAGTACCACGAAATGTCAAAAGGTTTCCCATTCCAGTGCCCCTGAGCTGCATAATACATCTGCAGAACATGAGTGATTGAACGAGGCAAATGCGTCGCGCCCTGTCCAGCACACTCATGTAAATCAGCGTGGCTTTTCTTTGTCTCATGAGCTTCGTATCAAACCACCCGCATGAGAGTAAAAAGAGCGTTGGATCCCGGTCCCTCTGGTCCTATGATAGTCCTAGTCCTATAAACACACATCACATACAGTATATTGCTATAGATGTGGTGTCTAGAGATTAGGTTTAAAATGCTGGAGTGTTCCTTTAATGTATTCAGCAAAAAGGTGTGTCACGTTAAATCAGTGTGTCTAATCAGTGTGAGGCGTTTATCTGTGAGCATGTGCTAAGAGTGCTGTGCTGTCAATGAGAGCGTGTTTCACTAAGAGTGACTCATGTACTGAGAGTCCTTGTCTACTGTTATAACGTAAGTGTCTCTCTGACAGACATCTCAATCTAGCGGCATACAAACACTAGGGTTACCATGAACAGACAAATACTCAGGCATATATTAGCTGTTTAAGAATGGACAAAAATGCAGTCACTGCTTTCATAACTCATTAATATCTAATATCTAATCTGTGTTAATGTCACAAAAGGGAAAAACTTTCTTAGCTGTTCTGTGACGTACATGCTTTTATAATATACCACCTTTTTTTTTTCTTTTTTTCTTTTTTTTTTTTTAGAACAATCTATCCCATAATGCCATGCTGACTGATTTATTTTGCTACTTATTTTGCTACAGAAATGCTTTCTTCGGGTAGTACCCCAAATGTACTGCACATTCTTTTCCATCCAATAAAAAAGACATTCCCGTCTGACAGTTATTCTCATGTGTTTGGCAATGAGGTAAACTGCAAAAATACAGAATACGGGACTATGGCTGTTGACCAGAAGCAAGGAATGCAATTGTGTAACTAGCGCTGCGAAACACGGCACATTAGCATTCACCTTGTAGTCTGGAATTTTAATTAAAAATGACACCATCCTGCTTCGAGTAGCTGATTACATTTACATTTATGGCATTTGGCAGATGGCCTTATCCAGAGCGACTTACAAAAGTGCTTTGAAGTCTCTGTCAATAAATACATTCTGATACTGGTTCGCTAGGTCGCAAACTAAGAATACCATCAGTCCAAAAATCTCTGTTGGGGAGGTAATATAGTAACAAGCGCTCAGACAATACAAAGGTTTTTTTTGTGTGCTAATTTCAGTACTTTAGGAAGAGGTAAGTCTTTAGACGTCGTTTGAAGGCTGCCCGTGACTCAGCTGTTTGGACATCGAGGGAAAGTTCATTCCACCACCTTGGTGCCAGAACAGAGAAAAGCACTCAGAACCTCCAGTTGTGTTTGTTCCAATTAAGACATGCAAAATGTCAAGTGGAATTAGGACATAGGATTCAGCAGGATACATCTGAACCCTGAAAGGAAAAAGGAGCACGGCGTCTAGTGTGTGAGAAGTGTACAATTCCAGGAAACAGCTTTCTACAGCCTTTACACACAGTTCCTGCTGGTTGTACAGGCAAGTGGGACACAGAGCAGTGTATGTTTGCTCGTAGTGCTCAGTGTCATGGGCAAATCCATATTAATGGTCAAAAGAAAAGAGCAGATGAAAATAAATTGGCTAGTTCTTTGACACATGCACTGATACTATTTACATTATTAAGAGAATAGAAGCAACAGGACTGCCCTTACAAGTGCTCTTCTGGTCTCAGTCTGTTGACTGCCAATATTTAGAGAAAGCACTAGATGGCACGCACTGCTGCACAACTGGTATGACACAGGCTTGCAAACCCGTGAGCTCCAGGAACATGGGGACCTCTTTTTCTCTTTTTAATGGGACCATCAGTCTTCAAATTCAAATGCTAATTTGAGGGCCTGCCACTGCTTGGGAGCTCCAGCTCGGCTGAGGCGCCAAAGCCAAGTGTCTTACAACACAGAATAAGTAGAACTCGATGCCAATGGCTAAGATGGGCCTGCCTCCACCACTAACTAAGTCTAGTCCTTCCTGTTACTAATCTGAATGCCTCAGATATCCTTAAAATATACTCCAAACAGGAAGGAAGTTATTGAAGAAAATCCATTTCGGACATTTGACCTTGCTGTGACTTTGACTCTGGATTAATTTCAAAATCAGATCATCTTCTGGTTACAGTGATAATTCCAATGTTTGTAGTATAAAACCTACAAACATTTAACCACTTGTTCTTGAGTCACTGTGCTAAAGAGAATCTCGGACGCATGCGCAGAAAACCTGAAAACGTAAGACCTAGTGGTGGAGACATAATGTAAGTATCATGGTTGATTTTTTTTTTTTTTAATTGAAAGTACAGGTTAAACTTGTTAATAGGCCTGTAATTAATGTATAATTTCAAAAGGACCTCAGAATAACTGTTGTATAATTTGTATAATTGTCATGCAGTGGCTCTGACTAATTTCTTAATTTAGGCTTCTCTGTACACATTTTTCCAGCCCCGAAATTAGTTTTGCCACCAGCTAAAAGAGAGCTGCTTACCTCTCCGTCTCTGCAGTGATACATTAAGATTGTTTACAGGTGCCAAAAGGACTGTATGGCTGTGGGCTGGTGATGTCCCCCGCCGAATATACGGGACCGTGAGGGCTGCTGGACTGCACCAACTTGCATATGTGTTTTGGTTAAACCTCAAGTAGAAGGAAACTGCTAACAGGATTATGATGTTGTGTTAAAAGGAGTAATCATTTTAGTATGTGATTATTACTATTATACACCATTTAGTTCCGGTCCACTAATCTGATTGGACAAGCAGTGTTCCAAGAGCGCTGATCTTTAGTATAACAGCTTGGGTACATTTCGCTGTGTGTATCACTCCGCTTGTCTGCGTTCACTACATAAAACTCCAATTCTGGCAATAGTTTGTTACACTGAAACCATTACGACACTCACAACAGGCTGTCAGTCAGTGTGTGTGTTGCCATGGCAACATGCAACGTTCTATCCAGCTGTGGCTTCTTTGCGAACTATTTTCATTGACGGAGAAAAATTGACAAAATATTTGCCCATAGTGTGTCTGAATATGGTTTCAGGAACATAAGGAACCTTAGCTGGGCCAGAAAAATCAGTCTAACTTTGAACACAGATGAAGTGGGAGATTGACAACAGCTAATTTGGATTCCTATAATCATTTACTCATAAATATTCCTTGCACTGGTAAACATTTAATAAAAACATCTGCACCTTCGTGTTGTGGTGGAGCCATGTTTTTTCCCCCCAGCATTTCTATCAACAGAACAACAATTCCTAATGTCGCTTGTACTGTATGTAATTTGGCTACAACTAAATGTTTGTAAGAATAATAAGAGAATACAGCTTATCAGATAAGTCCTCTTCAGATGCCTTTCTACACAAACACATGCAGTAAGATTAAAAAAGAAAGAAAGAAAAAAAACCCCTCTAAATCCACAAGCAAGAACTGTCTTACTTTCAGTGCAAACCCCTTTTAGCAAACCCTTTTAGTGATTATTCAGTTCATATTTATTGTCCAGGTATATTAAAAAAAATCCAGCTTCATATCCTCATGTATAGATTTCTGTTTTTATATGATATATTCCAGTTAAATTGAAACTTGTAGATGTTTTGGGCCATCTGCTGGTTGAATGTGATACCACAATCTTTTGTACATGAAGTGTTTAAAGAGGAAATCAGCAGAATTAATTCAGAAAGATAACGGGTATTTATAAAGAACGGTACTTTTATAGTGAATAAATAGAATATGAACAGCACTCTATATTAGATAATTATAAGAAAATAACATTCATCTTCAGTAACCGCTTTATCCTTGTCAGTGGAAGCTGGAGTCTATCCCAGGAGTACTGGGTGTGAGGCAGGAATACGCCCTGGATGGGTCGCCAGTCCATCACACGGCACTGCACACACACACACACACACACACACACACACACACACACACACACACTCATTCAGAGCCAGGCAATTTAGAGTCACCAGTAGACATACCAACATGTTTTTGGGAAGTGGGAGGAAACCGGAGAACTCAGAGGAAACCCATACGGACACAAGGAGAACATTCAGAACATGAAGATGAATAATAAAATAACATAAATTCTCATTTACATACTAAAGTGGGGTCCAGGGAAAGTTATTACATTTATTATTGTAGTCTTATAGTTTGTGAGTTGAATGGGTTTAATCAAAACTCAAATAATGTCAGCTTGGACTTAAAGATACACGAGATTACTGTGGATGGTACCACTCAGAAACCATGAAGATGGCTTTGGAATGCAATTGATATGAACAATTTTGCTATGATAGCTTTAGGACTGCAATTGCCATGGACAGTTTTGCACTCAAGTCTCTATCAGTGAACAGGTAATAACTTCAACAACATAGACTTCATGTTAAAGCTATAATGAATTTCCTGGTTACAAAATTGCACTTTTTGATTATTTAGTACACAGTTATAAAAGGGAAATGATTTGCAATCGCATTATCCGGCGTCACCCAGAAGAGAATGAGTTCCCTTTTGAGTCTGGTTCCTCTCAAGGTTTCTTCCTCATGTTGTCTCAGGGAGTTTTTCCTTCCCACCATCGCCTCTAGCTTGCTCCTTAGGGACAAATTTCTACATTTAAAATTTATATCCAGAATTGATATATTTCTATAAAGCTGCTTTGTGCTTTGATGTCCAATAAAACTGAATTGAATTGAATTGAATTGAGATATTGCTGTACTGTGGGTATCAGAGGAATTTATTTTATATTTAAAGAGGTCCCTGTCTACAAAAGGTTTGAAAACCACTGTACTAAAGTATGTCAGTGTAGCTGCTATTCAGTATGCCATCTGTGTTTCTTAAGAAACAGGATCTTTTGAATGTAGAACCATATAGCGCTTCTGAAACTGGTGAAACCAGTTGATATTTACATTCAATAACACATTTCATGTTCCAGTCACTCCAGCTTTTTTTTTTTTTTTTGTTATAGTTTACAGGAAACAAATAAAAGGAACAAAAACAGGCCAACCATGTTAAAGACAAGAAATTATGTATATGTATGTATATACAGTCAGGTCCATAATTATTGGGACAACGACACAATTCTAACATTTTTGCCTCTATACACCACCACAATGGATTTCAAATGAAACGAACAAGATGTGCTTTAAC